>JARQOD010007914.1:0-37627 GCA_033576555.1 Oophaga sylvatica
GCATTCAACACAGATAGCAGAGGTGGGGATTCTATTCAGCTGTTTGCTTCCACTGAATGCAGTTCATACCATTAGAAAGAAAATAGTATGAGCAAACGCTGGGGCCCAAACTAACTAAATAGAAAAGGATAGGAAGGGTACTTACTGCAATCCCAGAAAACCCTGAAAAGCACCAACTCTACTAATTTCAAAAACACCTGAGATCACACGACCTCTACCACCTAAATTAGTTCTCTGGTGTAACAAAATCAAAACAGCAGCCACTGAAAAAACTGTAAAAAGCAAAAGTACAAACATCAGTGGCTGAACTAAACTGAGAGGGCAAAAGCCCCCGGAGGGGACCCTGAAGGCCCCCACAGAAGTGCAGGGAAAAATGCAAAAATCTAGCACAAAAACAAAAAGAAGAAAATGTCTTATCTGATAGCAGGAGATGCAGACACGACACAGCAGGCTACAAGGGAAACAGGATTCAAGGATTGAGACCAGAACAATTGATCACCGGCAACCCTGATGGGAAGGTGACTCCCTTATATAAGACCAGTCAGTAACACCTGATTCCCAATCCTCACAATCTTCACTGGACAGACCAGCACCGCTTGTAACCACCAGAGGAAGCCTCTGCTCAGAACTCATCTCAAACCCATTCACAACACTGTACTCTTCTGTTCTGCTCCTGTCTGGTTGTATCCCAATCCTCAGTAGTCACATCCACTTCTGGTTCCAAGCTCCAGATCCATGGGCAGCTTTCCTGGTCTTGCCTGCATGAGATAAGCTGGGGTGCAATTGGTGGAACTCACAGGTATGTGATTGTACAGATCTACCAGGTCAGGTAGTAGGTCTGGCTATTGATTTTTCTCCTCAAGTGGTACAGTCTTCAGCAGGTCAATGATGATGTGATTCATCTTTTCACAGAGACCATTGGTTTAGGGGTGGTACGGTGTGGTTCTTATCTTCTTACATCCGCACAGATGGCAGAACTCTTTGAACAATTCGGCCTCAAAGGCTGAGCCTTGATCAGTTAGCACTTGCTCAGGATATCCATGTGGTCTGCAGAAATACGCTTAGAACATCTTTGCTGCTGTCTCTGCCGTCAGATCTTTGACAGGGGTGACCAGCAGGAACCTGGAGTAGTGATCCACCATGGTCAGGGCATAGGAGTATCCTGACCGGCTGGGTGACAACTTGAGATGGTCCAGGGCCACGATCTCTAAGAGTCGAGTCGTCTTGATGGGTTGTAGGGGTGCCTTCTGACTGCTGTAGTCTTTTCTTCTGAGGCCACAGGGTCCACAGTTTTGGCACCACCTCTCAATTGAGCTGTGCATTCCCACCCAGTAGAAACGACACTTCAACAGGGTCTCCAGCTTCTTCCAGCCAAAGTGCCCCGCTTGATCGTGGTAGGCTTCCAACACCATCTGGATGTCTGCTCTGGGGACTACTATCTGCCAAACCATCTCGTCGGTTCTTGGATTGACGTACCTCCGGCACAGCTTCTCACGATAGATAAACAGCCGGCTTCTCTCATTCCACAGCTGCTTTGCTTGTGGAGACGCATTCTTCTCCAAGGAGGAACCTTCTTGAGTTATCAGCTCCTTGATACGGCTGACAACTGGATCGCTGTCCTGAGTCTCCTTCCAGCTGTGGTGAGGTAAAGGATTTAACGTCTTACCACGCTGCCTCCTGCAGGCTCGTTGCTCGTGGATCATCCCATTTCTGTGGAAGGCAGGTAGTTCGATCTCTTCCAGGTCGTCCACTTCTTCCTCTGTGTCCGACTCATGAGGCATCTTGGACAGGGCATCAGCGTTGGCATTCTTGCGGCCCGCTCGGTACTTGATTGTGAATTGGTAGTTTGACAGCCGAGCCATCCATCGTTGCTCCATGGCTCCCAGCTTAGCTGTTTCAAGATACGTCAGGGGGTTATTATCAGTGTAGGCAGTGAACTTGCTGGAGGCTAGGTAATGCTTAAACCTTTCCGTGATGGCCCAGACCAGCGCTAGGAACTCCAACTTGAAGCTGCTATAGTTCTCGGGGTTCCTCTCGGTCGGCCGGAGCTTCCTGCTTGCATAGGCGATGACTTTCTCCAGGCCATTTTGCTTCTGACTGAGGACAGCTCCCAATCCTTCATTGCTGGCATCGGTATACAGCAGTTGGCTGTAGTCAGGATAGGCTAAGATCTCGTCACCTGTCAGGATCTCCTTCATTTCTTTGAATGCCTCAGCCTGTTCTTTACCCCAGTGGAAAGGAGAATTTCTGCTCCTTAGGGACTGACCCACCAGGAGGTCTTGCAGAGGCGCTGCTGTCGTGACCCGCACCACAATTGTGGGTTACCAGGGCAATGGGGTACTCAGAGCCGAGCCCATGGAAGTCTATGGGGTTGTCACAGGTAGCGGTGGCTCGGTCTGTGGCCCTGGCGGTCAGGCGTATGTTGGGGGGGTTATTTACAGGGGACTGGTATATAACAGTTCGTGACGCCACCTGTAGTTTTCTGATCACTAAGACCAGCGCTGCTGTAGATCTCTGAGGGGATGGTGTGGCAGCTAGATGTCGGGTCCCCTACAGGTGGGACTCTTCCCTCAGGGTCTATAGTGATGATGATGTCGTGAAGGTATGCAGTTAAATGACACAGTCTCACACATTAAAGCTTCTTTCCATACCTTTTACTTTCCAAGATGATAAGGCAGGTCCCGGGAAGCTGTTGGGGTGGATGGAGGATGCGTTTCAAGGTAACGGCTGAGCAGGTTAGAGGCCTCCTTAACTTTCAATGTAATGAGTCCAACTTGCATGAAGCTAAGTTCACTCTAAAACTCCAGCTAATTCTGTAGCTGTACTGCCCGGTCAGTATAGTGGTCGGAGCCTCCTCAGGGTGGAATTAAGACCTTGCTTTTGTCCTGCAGAACTCAAAAGCCTTATTCTCCTGAATCCAATGTCCAAGGCACTTCTATAATTCCTTTCCACTGCGCCCTTCGCCCTGCTCGCGCTCTTAACATAAGCACTCTCATCCAAATAGTCACAGTCCTTTCTTCTGACCTTTCTTAGAGCTCGCTGACAGATTCCCAGTTTTCTCCCAGTTCAGGAACACATCATCTGAACTTCACTGTCCTTAGGACAGGCGACTGAAGTACTGCTGCAAAACTCTTCCTCCCTCCAAGTCCAGACTAGACAGACTTCCTGATGGGATGACTCACTCCTGAGCCACCCGAGCTAGACTTCTCTTAGCTGCTGCCTGACACTACCTTATATACTCTGTGGGTGTGTCTAGGTGTGATGAGTGAGTGAATGCATATCAAGCATTAAACCATTACCTGTCCACGCATCCTCCTGGAACAATGTGTACCCTACATACCAGGGCTACACATCCCCCCTTGGTAAAATACAGCACTCCCGGGCTGTGAAATAGACAAAGAAAGAATTTTTGTTTTGCATTAAACATTTAACATCAAACTCTTCCCAGCAGGGAGGTGAGAAATTCTTAAACGTTGCATTGTATACAATGGTCATTAGTAAAATACAAAAGTAGTAAGACATTTTCATATAAATACACATAGTATTCTTGTGAAGGACCCGCACCAAACCTTCAACGTGGGTCCTGGGTGGGCTGCAGGACATCTGGCTGCAGACCTCTCTCAGTGCCACACCACACGGGTTTTACGTTCAGAGGTAGACGTTGTGCTGTGGTTTTATTGTAAAACCAAGATAGGGCACAAAGTGCAACTATATACAATAAAGTTTTTAGGCTAAAAGTGTCCATAGCCACCAGTTCTTTATGAGGAAAAACACATCTCAATTTCACATTTTTCACAATAACGACATATCAACTTCTTTGTTAAAGTGCAAAAGCTTCATCAATATTTTACTTTTCAACATTCTTCATACAGTACCCAGCCGGGTATTCTACTGTAAATTACTTTAAATACATAGGCTTTACATACACAAATCAAAGAGGCAAACAACTTTTTTTTTTATAAATTATATACATTACGAATACGGTGAACCCTTTTCCAGGCCCTACCAATCTTCATTTTCATTTATTTCTATTACATTTTCCACACCGGGTGCAGAAACAACACGATGCTCCTTTGGATGCATAACGAATAGGTCATGTGCTGCGATCAGGGTCTGAGTTGCAACAGTCCTAGTATGAACCACTAGGGGCGCAACGGGTGTCTCTTTATTACCAGACGCTGACGGCGTCGCTGCTGGTGCCGCTAAGTCCGGCGGTGCTATTGATGATCTGAACGGGGTCGCAGGTTGCGATCTAATGTGAGGTACCGGCAGAGAAGAATATTCAGGGGGCGATGCAGGGGCACGGCCTGATGCAGCGGGGGCACGGGACTGTGACCTGCTGGCAATGGTGACGTTACCAGCTTCGGGGACGGGGTCACGGACGATTTCCACATTAAGGGCATACCACCCCTTCAGGCCCCAGTGCCTTGTGTAAGTGACTATGTCCCCGTTATACAGGTCCCTTCCGGGATGGCCTTGCGGTAGGTGGGATTCCACGTCCCTACGGCTGACAAAGATCCCCGGGTAGAGGCCCGGTTCACGGATGAAGCCCCAGCCCCTGCGGAGCTGGAACTCCGTAACACTCCCCTGTCGCCGCGGTTCCCGTAAGGTACCTTTGTCGCGACGGACAGTCTCCTTGTCGGCAATCAGCTCCTCATGCTGCTGCTGTCTGTTGCGCTTGATCTCCCGTTCCTCCTCCTGTCGTTGTTGCCACTCGCTTTCCCACACTCCGGCGTACGCGGCGTCATCAAGACGCTCCATCGCGTCCCAGTTAATTTCAGGTAACGACGGGCAAGATCCCTCCGGTGTCCCTACCGGGGAACAATCATCTGCTGCGGCCTCCTGGCCGGGCGGGCGTTCCGGTACTGGCTGGACCTCCTCAACCTCCTTCGCCTCCACCGCTCCATCGGTGGGATCAGGGTCGGTCCTTTTGGGGTAGCCTCCGGTTGCTCCTTAGCCTTGGGCAGCAGAAGTTTGGGCAATTCAAATGGCAGAGTGTCGTCGAAGGGAGAGAACACCGCGTCCCACAGCCGCCGCTGTATCTGGGTACGCCGGCGTCTCTCAATCTCCTCCATGCCAGGTTGTTGCAGGATCATTTTCTTTAACCTAGCGTTTTCTTCTCCAACCTCCAGCAAGGTTTGCTGCAGGTGCCGGACCACAGATGGCTCCGGTTCCAGTGGCAGCTTGGCTGGGGAACGGGGCCTGCCTTCCACCGCCTCCCTGCTCGGCTGCACACGTCCTGCCTCCATCATGTTCCAAAACATCTCCTGGTTACTTTTAGGAACACACTGGTTCTCTCCGTGGAGGCGGGCTTTGCATCTCCTCCTCCTTGGATTGGGGATGAAGAGGAGGCGTATTTCTTTTGCAGTAGGGCAGGACCGTATATTGTAATAGCACTTTGAGAGGGCAGGCATTTTCTTTGCGCCTTAGGGGGGCACACGCCCACGAATCCACGCCCACCTTCTTCTCCAGCGCCTCAGGGCGCGAATATGGCGACAAAGATGGCGATATTTGGCGCCAAAAGTGCAAACAGTCTTTTTCACCAAAACACTCCACAGGCACACAGGGCTCGCAATGCTGCAAGTTTCGTATCCTGTTCGTGACGCCAAGTTGTCGTGACCCGCACCACAATTGTGGGTTGCCAGGGCAATGGGGTACTCAGAGCCGAGCCCATGGAAGTCTATGGGGTTGTCACAGGTAGCGGTGGCTCGGTCTGTGGCCCTGGCGGTCAGGCGTATGTTGGGGGGGGGGTATTTACAGGGGACTGGTATATAACAGTTCGTGACGCCACCTGTAGTTTTCTGATCACTAAGACCAGCGCTGCTGTAGATCTCTGAGGGGATGGTGTGGCAGCTAGATGTCGGGTCCCCTACAGGTGGGACTCTTCCCTCAGGGTCTATAGTGATGATGATGTCGTGAAGGTATGCAGTTAAATGACACAGTCTCACACATTAAAGCTTCTTTCCATACCTTTTACTTTCCAAGATGATAAGGCAGGTCCGCGGAAGCTGTTGGGGTGGATGGAGGATGCGTTTCAAGGTAACGGCTGAGCAGGTTAGAGGCCTCCTTAACTTTCAATGTAATGAGTCCAACTTGCATGAAGCTAAGTTCACTCTAAAACTCCAGCTAATTCTGTAGCTGTACTGCCCGGTCAGTATAGTGGTCGGAGCCTCCTCAGGGTGGAATTAAGACCTTGCTTTTGTCCTGCAGAACTCAAAAGCCTTATTCTCCTGACTCCTGTTACGTACCGACGCTAAGGGCTTGTTCCTGAGACTTGAAGTCCAGCGAACCTCTGGTTGTTCTATCACTACGCTTGAAGCGGTAGCAACACTTCGGTCCCCAGTGACCGGTGAATAGTGCAGACAATCCAATGTCCAAGGCACTTCTATAATTCCTTTCCACTGCGCCCTTCGCCCTGCTCGCGCTCTTAACATAAGCACTCTCATCCAAATAGTCACAGTCCTTTCTTCTGACCTTTCTTAGAGCTCGCTGACAGATTCCCAGTTTTCTCCCAGTTCAGGAACACATCATCTGAACTTCACTGTCCTTAGGACAGGCGACTGAAGTACTGCTGCAAAACTCTTCCTCCCTCCAAGTCCAGACTAGACAGACTTCCTGATGGGATGACTCACTCCTGAGCCACCCGAGCTAGACTTCTCTTAGCTGCTGCCTGACACTACCTTATATACTCTGTGGGTGTGTCTAGGTGTGATGAGTGAGTGAATGCATATCAAGCATTAAACCATTACCTGTCCACGCATCCTCCTGGAACAATGTGTACCCTACATACCAGGGCTACACACTGCTTTCTTGGTGTAGTCCTTTATAAACCTCCGGTAGTATCCTGTCAGTCCCAGGAACTGACGTACCTCCCTGAGGTTCTTAGGCTCCGGCCATTTCTGAGTGGCGGTGACCTTCTCGGAGTCTGGCGCTACTCCTTCTGAGCTGACAGTATGTCCCAGATACTGTACCTTTTGATTTAGCAGGTGGCACTTTGAAGGCTTCAGTTTCATCCCATACTTTGACAGTGACTCGAATACCTCCGCCAGGTGCTTCAAGTGATCTTCATACGTGTTGGAGTACACAATTACGTCGTCCAGGTACAGTAACACAGTTTCGAAGTTGAGATGTCACAGGCAGCTCTCCATCGCTCTCTGGAACGTGCCGGGGGCACTGCTGAGTCCAAACGGCATTCTGTCGAACTCACAGAGTCCCATCGGGGTGGTGAAAGCCGTCTTCTCCCGATACTCCTCAGCCACAGCTACTTGCCAGTACCCACTAGTGAGGTCAAGGGTGGAAAAGTAATTAGCAGACTTCAAGGCAGCTAGGGATTCCTCAACGCATGGTAAAGGGTATGCATCTTTATGTGTAATGCGATTTACTTGTCTGTAATCTACACACATTCTCATGCTTCCATCCTTTTTCCTGACTAGGACTAGAGGTGCTGCCCAGGGACTACAACTATCCCTTATCACCCCTGCCTCCTTCATGTCACGCAACATCTCCTTGGCTTTCTGGTAGTGTGCTGGAGGTATAGGCCTGTACCGTTCCTTAACCCCTCTCTGACATTAGACGTACTATCCCGTCCATAAAACCCGTGCCATTCTGACCATGGACGGGATAGTACGTCATGCCCTTTAATGCGACATCGCAACTTAAGTAGCGGTGATCGCATTAAAATTCCGACGCCAGCTTACCTCTTGGAAGTTGGCGTCGGCATCCCGGGCTGCGTCCTCCCCCCTCAGGCCTCCCGATCGCTGTGATTGGCTGTTGAATTCTGAACAGCCAATCACAGCCTTTCTCACTGTTTCAGCCAATCAGAGCGGCTGAAACAGTGAGATCGCAGGCTAGGATCGAGTACCGATGTACTCGATCCTAGGCCTGGGCCTAGGAAGGTCCAGACCCCCCCCGGATTGGCGCGATCGCCGATCACATCGATCGCGCCAATCGCAGGGCACAGCCGCGGTATATCCGCGCTGTGCCCTGCCTGTACCTGCCTGGATCGGTGCAGTAATAGCACCGATCCTAGGCCAGGGCCGTAGGGCATGAAGGAGCTGATTGGCGCGATCGATGTCATCGACGATCGCGCCAATCACAGGGCACAGCAGCGGTGTGACCGCTCTGTGCCCTGCTAGGTGACCTGCCGGTGACCTGCTAGGAATCGGAGCTGTGAGCTCCGATTACTAGGCGGGTGCCTAGTAACCGGCAATGCAGGGGTCTCCTTTGATTGGTGGGATTGATGTGATCATCGATCCCACCAATGACAGGTCACAGCAGCGATGTGACCGCTCTGTGACCTGTCTGCAAACTGGATCTGACCTGTCTGACCGCACTGCAGGGGTCCTCACACTTGCTGAGGATTCCTGCTGTGCGGTCACACTGCCAGATCTCCTCCTGTGCTGGGCCTTGTGGTGCCACAGTAGCCTGTGACACCACAACTCCTGCTGAAGAGAGAAGAAAGAAGAGAGAAGAAAGAAGAGAGAAGAAAGAAGAGAAAAGAAAGAAAAGACTACAAACGTGAGTTTTTGAGCCCCGATCCCTGCCCGATCCACCCCAATCCCCCCATTCCCCCCTCCCCCTTCCTTCCCTCTTTCCCCCTTTGCCGCGGGTTGGACGCGTTCACCGATCACACTTTCGCACCCCCTCCCGCCCATCCAGCAGCCGCAAACTTGATAAGTGACAGCGTCATTATCAAGCTCGTCACCGTTTTTTTTCACCCCCCCTTCCGCACTCCGTGCGCACATCCAGCAGCACGAAAACTTTGATAAGTGACACCAGTCACTTATCAGAGCTCGTTCCTGCCGTTTTTTGTTTTTTTTCACCAACTTTCCGCCACTCCTGTGCGCACATCCAGCAGCCACGGAACTTTGATAAGTGACACCAGTCACTTATCAGAGCTCGTTCCTGCTGTTTTTTTTTTTGTTTTTTTTCACCAACTTCTCCGCCACTCCTGTGCGCACACCAGCAGCCACGGAACTTTGATAAGTGACACCAGTCACTTATCAGAGCTCGTTCCTGCTGTTTTTTTTTTTTTTTTTTCCACCAACTTCTCCGCCACTCCCGTGTGCACACCCAGCAGCCACGGAACTTTGATAAGTGACACCAGTCACTTATCAGAGCTCGTTCCTGCTGTTTTTTTGTTTTTTTTTTTCACCAACTTTTCCGCCACTCCCGTGCGCACACCCAGCAGCCACGGAACTTTGATAAGTGACACCAGTCACTTCTCAGAGCTCGTTCCTGCTGTTTTTTTTGTTTGTTTTTTTTTACCAACTTTTCCGCCACTCCCGTGCGCACACCCAGCAGCCACGGAACTTTGATAAGTGACACCAGTCACTTATCAGAGCTCGTTCCTGCTGTTTTTTTTGTTTGTTTTTTTTTACCAACTTTTCCGCCACTCCCGTGCGCACACCCAGCAGCCACGGAACTTTGATAAGTGACACCAGTCACTTATCAGAGCTCGTTCCTGCTGTTTTTTTTGTTTGTTTTTTTTTACCAACTTTTCCGCCACTCCCGTGCGCACACCCAGCAGCCACGGAACTTTGATAAGTGACACCAGTCACTTCTCAGAGCTCGTTCCTGCTGTTTTTTTTTTTTTTTCCACCAACTTTTCCGCCACTCCCGTGCGCACATCCAGCAGCCGCGGAACTTTGATAAGTGACACCAGTCACTTATCAGAGCTCGTTCCTGCTGTTTTTTTGTTTTTTTTTTCACCCCCCTTTCCGCCACCTCCGTGCGCACATCCAGCAGCCGCGGAACTTTGATAAGTGACAGCGGTCACTTATCAGAGCTCGTGCCTGCCAGTTTTTTTTTTCACCCCCCTTTCCGCCACTCCCGTGCGCACATCCAGCAGCCGCGGAACTTTGATAAGTGACAGCGGTCACTTATCAGAGCTCGTGCCTGCCAGTTTTTGTTTTTTTTTCACCCCCCTTTCCGCCACTCCCGTGCGCACATCCAGCAGCCGCGGAACTTTGATAAGTGACACCGGTCACTTATCAGAGCTCGTGCCTGCCAGTTTTTTTTTTCACCCCCCTTTCCGCCACTCCCGTGCGCACATCCAGCAGCCACGGAACTTTGATAAGTGACACTGGTCACTTATCAGAGCTCGTGCCTGCTGGTTTAGACTTTTTTTCACAGGCCTTTTTTTTCCCTATTCGCTTTCTTTTCTTTTAGCTTTTTCTTTTCAGCTTAGTTTACACCAATCACTATCTCCCCCCCCACACACACACACAGTTATAAATAAAGTTCACACAAAGCACCACATTCACAAAAAAAATGTCCCGCTCGTCACGCTCATCCCAACAGCGCTATTCAGTGGAGGAGGCATACGCTTTCCTTGCCTCCGACACTGATAGCGAGGGAGAGGATCCCACATTTCTTTATTTTTCAGATGAAGATTCTTCTTCCTCCTCATCTTCCTCCTCGGGTCCTGCGGAACCGCCACGCAGATGCCCCAGGACAGAACATGAGGCAGCGCCCGCCCCTGAAAATGAACCAGCGCACCCCTCTTCGGACCCCGTATGGACCCCGGCCCCCGAAAATTACGAGCCACTGATTCCTGATTTTGTGGCAGAATCAGGAATCAGGTTTGACTCCACCGGCTTCACAGAAATAGACTTTTTCAAAGTCTTTTTCTCTGAGGATTTAATTAACCTCATGGTGGAGCAAACAAATTTGTACGCTCGGCAATTTTTGGCGCAAAACCCCCGTTCATCATTTTCCAACTGGTCTCCTGTAGACGCAGTTGAAATGATGCAGTTTTGGGGCCTGGTCCTCCATATGGGGATCCTGAAGAAGCCAGAAATTCAGCAATATTGGAGTGTTGATATTTTATACAACACTCCACTGTTCCGAATGGTCATGGCTCGGACGCGTTTTGAGGCCATCCACAAATTCCTGCATTATAATGATAATGCACAGTGTCCCCCACGAGATGACCCCAACTTTGACCGCCTGTTCAAAGTTCGGCCGGTCATCGAACACTTCAACAAAAAGTTTGCTGAAGTGTACGTGCCCCAAAGGGACATCTGCGTGGATGAGTCCTTGGTTCATTTTAAGGGACGGCTCGCATTCCGCCAGTACCTGCCCAGCAAGAGGGCAAGGTACGGAATCAAACTCTACAAGCTGTGTGAGAGTACCTCAGGGTACACACACAGCTTTAGAGTTTACGAAGGAAAGGACACCAGGATTGTACCCCCTGAGTGTCCCCCCGTCCTGGGAGTGAGTGGGAAAATTGTGTGGGATTTGGTGCACCCACTGCTGGATAAAGGTTATCACCTTTACACTGATAACTTTTATTCCAGCATCCCACTCTACAAATCCCTCTCTGCGCGAGGTACCGCAGCCTGTGGTACCGTCCGCAAAAATCAGAGAGGCCTCCCAAAGATGCTACTTGGGCTGATGCTCAGAAAGGGTGAGAGCAGAGCCCAATGTAGCGACCACCTGTTGGTGGTCAAGTACAAGGACAAGAGGGATGTCCTTCTCTTGACCACCATACATGGTGATGGCAGCGCCCTCAGCACTGTACGGGGTACCTCTACACAGGTCCGCAAACCGGACTGTGTACTGGGGTACAATAAATACATGGGGGGTGTTGATCTCTCTGATCAACTCCTCCAACCGTACAGTGCTTTGAGAAAGGCCAAGGTGTGGTACAAGAAGCTGTCCGTGCACATCGTCCAAATGGCAATGCTCAACGCTTTCCTGCTGTCACGATGTGCACGCAACAGCGATACGACGTACCTTCAGTTTCAGGAGGTAGTGGTTAAGGCCCTGATGTTTGGCGCTCAGGAAATAGCGGGCCCCAGTACTTCCGGAACTGAAGGTGCTCGTATCATACCAGGTCAGCATTTCCCGGGGTGGTCCCGCCAACTGGAAGAAAAGGTAAGCCGCAAAAAAGGTGCCGAGTGTGTTACAAAAGGGGAATACGCAAGGACACCACTTACCAATGCGACACCTGCCCCGAAAAACCTGGCCTGTGTATGAAGGATTGTTTCAAATTGTACCACACCTCCATGCACTACTAATTTACTTTACAGGAAAGATTAGTTCCAGAAGGGGGGCACATTTAGAAAATTTCCTTGGGAGTCTACTTTCCAAAATTATGTCACTTGTGGTTTTTTTTTTACTGTTTAGGCACATCAGGGGCTCTGCAAACGGAACATGACGCCCGCAGACCATTCCATCAAAGTCTGCTTCCAAAACGTCACAATTTCCCTTCTGAGCCCCGAATTGTGCCCAAACAGTTTTTTCCCACATATGGGGTACCAGTGTACTCAGGACAAATTGGACAACAACTTTTGGTGTCCAATTTCTCCTCTTAACCTTGGGAAAATAAAAAATTGGGGACTAAAACATCATTTGTGTGAGGTAAAAAGTAGGATTTTTTTTTTTCACACCTGGGCATTATAAACTTTAGTGAAACACTTGGGGGTTCAAAGTGCTCATCACACACCTAGATAAGTTCCTTAGGGGGTCTAGTTTCCAAAATGGCATCACATGTGGGGGGTTTCCACTGTTTAGGCACATCAGGGGCTCTGCTAACGGAACATGACGCCCGCAGACCATTCCATCAAAGTCTGCATTCCAAAACGTCACTGCTTCCCTTCCGACATGCCCAAACAGTGGATCCCCCCAACATATGGGGTATCAGCGTACTCAGGACAAATTGGACAACCACTTTTGGGGTCCAATTTCTCCTCTTACCCTTGGGAAAATAAAAAATTGGGGACTAAAACATCACTTTTGTGGAAAAAAAAATATATATTTTTTTTCACGCCAGGGCATTATAAACGTTAGTGAAACACTTGGGGGTTCAAAGTGCTCACCACACACCTAGATAAGTTCCTTAGGGGGTCTAGTTTCCAAAATGGGGTCACATGTGGGGGGTTTCCACTGTTTAGGCACATCAGGGGCTCTGCTAACGGAACATGACGCCCGCAGACCATTCCATCAAAGTCTGCATTCCAAAACGTCACTGCTTCCCTTCCGAGCCCTGCCGTATGCCCAAACAGTGGATCCCCCCAACATATGGGGTATCAGCGTACTCAGGACAAATTGGACAACCACTTTTGGGGTCCAATTTCTCCTCTTACCCTTGGGAAAATAAAAAATTGGGGACTAAAACATCACTTTTGTGGAAAAAAAATTTTTTTTTTTTTTTCAAGCCAGGGCATTATAAACGTTAGTGAAACACTTGGGGGTTCAAAGTGCTCACCACACACCTAGATAAGTTCCTTAGGGGGTCTAGTTTCCAAAATGGGGTCACATGTGGGGGGTTTCCACTGTTTAGGCACATCAGGGGCTCTGCTAACGGAACATGACGCCCGCAGACCATTCCATCAAAGTCTGCATTCCAAAATGTCACTGCTTCCCTTCCGAGCCCTGCCGTGTGCCCAAACAGTGTATCCCCCCAACATATGGGGTATCAGCGTACTCAGGACAAATTGGACAACCACTTTTGGGGTCCAATTTCTCCTCTTACCCTTGGGAAAATAAAAAATTGGGGACTAAAACATCACTTTTGTGGAAAAAAAAATATTTTTTTTTTTCACGCCAGGGCATTATAAACGTTAGTGAAACACTTGGGGGTTCAAAGTGCTCACCACACACCTAGATAAGTTCCTTAGGGGGTCTAGTTTCCAAAATGGGGTCACATGTGGGGGGTTTCCACTGTTTAGGCACATCAGGGGCCCTCCAAACGCGACATGGCGTCCGTTCGCAATTCCAGCCAATTTTGGTTTGGAAAAGTCAAACGGCGCTCCTTCCCTTTCAAGCCCTGCCGTGCGCCCAAACAGTGGTTCCCCCCACATATTGGGTATCGCGTACTCAGGACATGTTGGACAACAACTTTTGTGGTTCAATTTCTCCTCTTACCCTTGGGAAAATAAAAATTTGGGGACTAAAACATCATGTTTGTGGAAAAAATATGATTTTTTTTCTTCACGGCTCTACATTACAAACTTGCGTGAAGCACTTGAGGGTTCAAAGTGCTCACCACACATCTAGATAAGTTCCTTAGGGGGTCTAGTTTCCAAAATGGGGTCACATGTGGGGGGTTTCCACTGTTTAGGCACATCAGGGGCCCTCCAAACGCGACATGGCGTCCGTTCGCAATTCCAGCCAATTTTGGTTTGGAAAAGTCAAACGGCGCTCCTTCCCTTTCGAGCCCTGCCGTGCGCCCAAACAGTGGTTCCCCCCCACATATGGGGTATCAGCGTACTCAGGACATGTTGGACAACAACTTTTGTGGTCCAATTTCTCCTCTTACCCTTGGGAAAATAAAAATTTGGGGACTAAAACATCATGTTTGTGGAAAAAATATGATTTTTTTCCTTCACGGCTCTACATTACAAACTTGCGTGAAGCACTTGAGGGTTCAAAGTGCTCACCACACATCTAGATAAGTTCCTTAGGGGGTCTAGTTTCCAAAATGGGGTCACATGTGGGGGGTTTCCACTGTTTAGGCACATCAGGGGCCCTCCAAACGCGACATGGCGTCCGTTCGCAATTCCAGCCAATTTTGGTTTGGAAAAGTCAAACGGCGCTCCTTCCCTTTCAAGCCCTGCCGTGCGCCCAAACAGTGGTTCCCCCCCACATATGGGGTATCAGCGTACTCAGGACAAGTTGGACAACAACTTTTGTGGTTAAATTTCTCCTCTTACCCTTGGGAAAATAAAAATTTGGGGACTAAAACATCATGCTTGTGGAAAAAATATGATTTTTTTCTTCACGGCTCTACATTACAAACTTGCGTGAAGCACTTGAGGGTTCAAACTACTCACCACACATCTAGATAAGTTCCTTAGGGGGTCTAGTTTCCAAAATGGGGTCACATGTGGGGGGTTTCCACTGTTTAGGCACATCAGGGCCTCTCCAAACGCGACATGGCGTCCGTTCTCAATTCCAGCCAATTTTGGTTTGGAAAAGTCAAACTGCGCTCCTTCCATTCCGAGCTCTGCCGTGTGCCCAAACAGTGGTTTTCCCTCACATATGGGGTATCGGCGTACTCAGGAGAAATTGCACAACAACTTTATTGGTCCTTTTTCTCCTTTTTCCCTTGTGAAAATAAAAAAAATGTTTGTAAAAGATCATTTTTGTGACTAAAAAGTAAAATGTTCATTTTTTCCTTCCACGTTGCTTCAGCTCCTGTGAAGCACCTGAAGGGTTAATAAACTTCTTGAATGTGGTTTTGAGTACCTTGAGGGGTGTAGTTTTTAGAATGGTGTCACTTTTGGGTATTTTCTGCTATATAGACCCCTCAAAGTGACTTCAAATATGAGGTGGTCCCGAAAAAAAATGGCTTTGTAAATTTTGTTGTAAAAATGAGTCAATGGTCAACTTTTAACCCTTATAATTTCCTAACAAAAAAAAATTTTGTTTCCAAAATTGTGCTGATGTAAAGTAGACATGTGGGAAATGTTATTTCTTAACTATTTTGTGTGACATATTTCTCTGTTTTAAGGGAATAAAAATTCAAAGTTTGAAAATTGCAAAATTTTCAAAATTTTTGCCATATTTGCGTTTTTTTCATAAATAAATGCAAGTTATATGGAAGAAATTTTACCACTAACATGAAGTACAATATGTCACGAGAAAACAATCTCAGAATCGCGAAGATCAGTTGAAGCGTTCCAGAGTTATAACCTCATAAAGAGACAGTGGTCAGAATTGTAAAAATTGGCCCGGTCATTAACGTGCAAACCACCCTTGGGGGTGAAGGGGTTAATGGGAGGATGGTTGCCTGTGGGGATGTGATGTTGGACCCCTTTTATCTTCCCAAAGTCAAGTGGGTGTTTGCTGAATACCTGTGTGTACTCCTGAACTACCCGATGTACTCCCTGTTTCTGGTGGGCTGGAGTGGTGTCCGTCCCGATATGGAGCTGCTGACACCAATCCTCCACCTTGGTTGCCGGGCCGTTATCCTCCACTGATTGTGGGGAAGTTAAAGGCTCTGTCGGGTGAATGGAGTTATTATCTACAGCATGTAACTTGGCAACAGTGACATAACGTGGTAATTTGACTTCATCTTCTCCCCCGTTGAGAAGAAGCACTGGCACCCTCCCGTTGCGTACCTCCACTACTCCCCTGGCGGTTAAGAGTGTAGGTCTGTGTTCTGAACAATGGGGCTCTACTACTGCTTGGTAGTTTTGTCCTCTCAGACCTATAGCTGCTCTACACCAAATAAGCATTTCACTCATTGGGAGTATCACAATGGGGTTCGGGTCTGTCACCCGTACATTACCAATCTCACCACCGGTCAGTTTCACTTGCTGCTGGCACATCAGGGTTCGGATCTCCTTCCGGATCACTCCCTTGTGCTTTGGTCTGGCAACATCGGCGAGCTGTCGGAGTAAAAACACAACCTCCTCCAAACAGTTACTAATAATGTTAGTGCCTAAAACCATATTCAACCCATTTTCCTCATTAACAGTCTTCACTACAAGAAGTCCCTGATCCTTTAGCTCCACTCTCCCCACTTTTACGTCTACGTTTTTAGCCCCCAGTAAGTCAAGAGGGAGGCCATTAGAGGCATATACTGCAAAGTCGGGGTTTGGGGGTTGGAGACTGTCCATGGACCAGTATCTGTTGTAAAGGATATCAGGTATGATGGTAACCTGAGATCCGGTGTCCAGTAGGGCAGGGATTGCGATCCCGTCCAGTATTATGGACAGGAAAGGTCTTCCTCACACAAACCTGCGGTTCCAGTCTGAGGGGCCTGATGAGTCTATTCCTGGATACTGGCCCTCGGACCCAGGATTTGCTCATTTAAAGGACACTGGCGTGCGATGTGACCTTCCTTCTGGCAGCAGTAGCAGATGATCCCTCGGTGAGGATGGTGCTGGTCATTGGTCCTTTCTGGGGGTGGCGTTGTCCTCCTCTGGGGTGGCGACGTCCTCTTTCTCCTCCGGCTCATTAGGGGACATCCTCAGGGCAGTCGGCTAGCAGGATCTTTCCTTCCGTCTCCGGTTCCGTCCGCAGTTGCAGGGCACTCATTACAGTGGCCAGGTTTTTAATCAGCTGGCGCACTTCCGAGCGTAGACAGTCCAGTTCAGTAGGGGGCGCCACCTGCATTTTGGCTTCAGCAACCAGCGGAGAGAAGGTGGATGCTGCTGGCATTAGAGTGGTCTCACTCGGGTGACGCTGGGCTGCCATCTCGGGTGTTTCCAGGGGTCGCAGTCCTTTTATAGCCATATCCTTAACCCCTTCCCGACCCATGACGCCAACGTTGGCGTCATGCTATAAATCATGTTCCTGCGGGCAGGGAGACCGGGGTCACTGAAAGGTCACCCGACCCGCAGTAACAGGACCCTTACTGCATCACCACTGGGGGTTGGCTTAACCCCCACGTGGCTACGATCGCTCTGATTGGCTGTTAAAAGTGAAACAGCCAATCAGAGCGATTTGTAATATTTCACCAATGAAACTGGTGAAATATTACAATCCAGCCATGGCCGATGCTGCAATAGCATCTGCCATGGCTGGACACCACGATCTGACCCCCCCCGCATCGAGTCACGGCGGTGATCGGCCGCCATCGGTCACCGCCGTCACTATCTGCTCCCCTGCTCCTGCGATCCGCTGCCCCCATCTTTCCGTCCCCCCCCCTCACCTCCCGACCCCCCCTACTCACCTCTCCCGGTCCACCGATGTCCCTGGATCCGTCCCGGCAGCTGCCCGGGATTCTTCATGGGCGCCGCCATCTTGGAAAATGGCGGGCGCATGCGCAGTGCGCCCGCCGGCCGGCCATGCGCAGTGCGCCCTCCAGTGTCCAAAAATTTATTTTGATCACTGTGATAAACTGTCACAGTGATCAAAATAAAAAAAAGTAAATGAACCCCCCCTTTATCATAGGTAGGGACAAATAAAAAAATAAAGATTTTTTTTTTTTCCAGCAGATTTTGCTGCGTCCCGCTATTGTGCATGGATTTTGCTGCTGATCCGCGGCTGATTTTGCTGCGGATCCGCGGCTGATTTTGCTGCTGGATTGCCGGTCGTGCGGATTTTGCTGCGGATCCGCAGCTGATTTTGCTGCGGATCCGCGGCGGATTTTGCTGCGGATCCGCGGCGGATTTTGCTGCGGATCCGCGGCTGATTTTGCTGCGGATCCGCGTCTGATTTTGCTGCGGATCCGCGGCAGATTTTGCTGCGGATTTTGCTGGGATCCGCGGCGATTTTGCTGGGGATCCGCGGCGGATTTTGCTGGCGGATCCGCGGCGGATTTTGCTGCGGATCCGCGGCGGATTTTGCTGGGATCCGCGGCGGATTTTGCTGGGATCCGTGGCGGATTTTGCTGCGGATCCGTGGCGGATTTTGCTGCGATCCGCGGATTGTGCGATCAGCGGCGGATTTTGTAGGGGATCCGCGGCGGATTTTGCTGCAGATCCGCGGCGGATTTTGCTGCGGATCCGCGGCGGATTTTGCTGGGGATCCGCGGCGGATTTTGCTGGGGATCCGCGGCAGATTTTGCTGCGGATCCGCGGCGGATTTTGCTGCGGATCCGCGGCGGATTTTGCTGCGGATCTGCGGCGGAGATTTTGCTGCGGATCCGCAGCGGATTTGGCGCTGCGGATCCACAGCAGATCCAGAAACCATGTACAGTACAATGCAAATGAATGGTTAAAAAAAACGCTGTGCACATGCGGATTTGCTGCGGTTTTAAATTCGCAGCATGTCAACTCTTTGTGCGGATTCCGCAGAAGTTTTACACCTATTCCATTATAGGTGTAAAACCGCAGGGAAAAATCGCAGCAAGTCCGCGCTAAATTCGCAGGTAAAACGCAGGTCATTTTACCTGCGGATTTAAGAAAAATCCGCAAGTGAATCCGCAACGTGTGCACGCGGCCTCAGGGTTAGAATTAGGCTGGGTTCATATTGCATTATGGCAGTCCGTTAGATGGACTGCGTTTCACCGCGGTGTAACGCAGTTCGTTAACGCTGCCATTCGCCCCATTTGTGTGCGCATCGCAACGCATGCCGTAAAGCGGCATGCGTTCGCGACGTGCCGTCATTCAGTGACGGAGCCTCGGACACGGCCTGCAGCGTCTGGGCTCCGTCACCGCTAGCACAGATGAATCATCTGCTGATTCATCTGCGGTAGCGGGTATAGCATAACGCGATCGTGTTATGCTATACCGTTACCAGCCGGTCAACTCTACATGTTGAACGGGCTGGTAAAACGCAATATGAACCCAGCCTTAGGGTTAGAACTAGGGTTAGCATTAGGGTTAGAATTAGGGTTAAGGTTAGAATTAGGGTTAGGGTTGGAATTTGGGTTAGGGTTGGAATTTGGGTTAGGGTTGGAATTTGGGTTAGGGTTGGAATTAGGGTTAGGCTTGTGGTTAGGTTTATGGTTAGAGTTGGGATTAGGGTTAGGGGTGTGTTGCGGTTAGGGTTATGGTTAGGGTTTGTATTAGGGTTAGGTGTGTGTAGCGGTTAGGGTTGGGGTTAGGGGTGTGTTGGGGTTAGGGTTGGAGTTAGAATTGAGGGGTTTCCACTATTTAGGCACATCAGGGGGTCTCCATACGCGACATGGCGCCACCATTGATTCCTGCAAATTTTGCGTTCAAAAAGTCAAACAGTGCTCCCTTTATTCCAAGCCCCAACGTATGCCCAAACAGTGGTTTATCCCCACATATGGGGTATCAGTGTACTCGGGAAAAATTGCACAACAACTTTGGGGGTTCTAATTTCTCCCGTTAACATTGGGAAAAAAAAAATTGGGGACTAAAAAATTATTTTTGTGGAAAAAAAATGATTTTATATTTTCACGGCTCTGCGTTATAAACTTCTGTGAAGGACTTGGAGATTCAAAGTGCTTACCACACATCTATAGGAGTTCCTTGGGGATCTAGTTTCCAAAATGGGGTCACTTGTGGGGAGTTTCTACTGTTTAGGCACATCAGGGACTCTGCAAACGTAACATGACGCCCGAAGACCATTCCATCAAGTGGGCATTTCAAAACGTCACTACTTCCCATCCGAGCCCCGACGTGTGCCCATACAGTAGTTTTCTCCCACATATGGGGTAGCAGCATACTCAGGACAAATTGGACAACTTTTGGGGTCTAATTTCTCATGTTACCCTTGGGAAAATAAAAAAATTGGGGACTAAAAGATCCTGATTGTGGAAAAAATATGATTTTTTTATTTTCATGCCCGGGCGTTATAAACTTCTGTGTATCCCTTGGGGGTTCAAAGTGCTCACCACACATCTAGATAAGTTCTTTGCGGGGTCTAGTTTCCAAAATGGGGTCACTTGTGGGGAGTTTCTACTGTTTAGGCACATCAGGGGCTCTGCAAACGTAACAAGATGCCTGCAGACCATTCCATCAAGTCGGCATTTCAAAGCCTCACTACATCCCTTCCGAGCCCTGATGTGTGCCCAAACAGTGGTTCCCCCCCACATATGGGGTACTAGCATACTCAGGACAAACTGGACAACAACTTTTGGGGTCCAATTTCTCCTGTAACCATTGTGAAAATAAAAAATAGTGGGCTAAAAAATCACTTTTTGAGAAAAAAAATGATTTTTTATTTTCACGGCTCTGCGTTATAAACTTCTGTGAAGCACCTGGGGGTTCAAAGTGCTCACTATGCATCTAGATAAGTTCCTTAGGGGGTCTAGTTTCCAAAATGGGGTCACTTGTGGGGGAGCTCCAATGTTTAGGCACACAGGAACTCTCCAAATGCGACATGGCAACAGCTAAATATTCCAGCATATTTTCCATTCAAAAAGTCAAATGGTGCTCCTTCCCTTCTGAGCCCTGCTGTGCGCCCAAACAGTGGTTTATGACCACATATGAGGTATCTGTGTACTCAGGAGAAATTGCCCAACAAATTTTAGGATAAAATTTATACTGTTACCCATGTGAAAATGAAAAAAACTGAGGCTAAAAGAAAATTTTTGTGAAAAAAAAGTACTTTCTTTTTTTACGGATCAATTTGTGAAGCACCTGGGGGTTCAAAGTGCTCACTATGCATCTAGATAAGTTCCTTAGGGGGTCTAGTTTCCAAAATGGGGTCACTTGTGGGAAAGCTCCAATGTTTAGGCACACAGGGACTCTCCAAATGCGACATGGCAACCGCTAAATATTCGAGCATATTTTCCATTCAAAAAGTCAAATGGCGCTCCTTCCCTTCTGAGCCCTGCCGTGCGCCCAAACAGTGGTTTATGACCACATATGAGGTATCTGTGTACTCAGGAGAAATTGCCCAACAAATTTTAGGATAAAATTTATACTGTTGCCCATGTGAAAATGAAAAAAACTGAGGCTAAAAGAAAATTTTTGTGAAAAAAAAGTACTTTCTTTTTTTTACGGATCAATTTGTGAAGCACCTGGGGGTTCAAAGTGCTCAATATGTATCTAGATAAGTTCCTTAGGGGGTCTAGTTTCCAAAATGGGGTCACTTGTGGGGGAGCTCCAATGTTTAGGCACACAGGGACTCTCCAAATGCGACATGGCAACCGCTAAATATTCAAGCATATTTTCCATTCAAAAAGTCAAATGGCGCTCCTTCCCTTCTGAGCCCTGCCGTGCGCCCATACAGTGGTTTATGACCACATATGAGGTATCTGTGTACTCAGAGGAAATTGCCCAACAAATTTTAGGATCCAATTTATACTGTTGCCCATGTGAAAATGAAAAAACTGAGGCTAAAAGAAAATTTTTGTGAAAAAAAAGTACTTTCTTTTTTTACGGATCAATTTGTGAAGCACCTGGGGGTTCAAAGTGCTCACTATGCATCTAGATAAGTTCCTTAGGGGGTCTAGTTTCCAAAATGGGGTCACTTGTGGGGGAGCTCCAATGTTTAGGCACACAGGGACTCTCCAAATGCGACATGGCAACCGCTAAATATTCCAGCATATTTTCCATTCAAAAAGTCAAATGGCGCTCCTTCCCTTCTGAGCCCTGCCGTGCGCCCATACAGTGGTTTTTGACCACATATGAGGTATCTGTGTACTCAGGAGAAATTGCACAACAAATTTTAGGATCCATTTTATCCTGTTGCCCATGTAAAAATGAAAAAATTGATGCTAAAAGAAAATTTTTGTTGGAAAAATTAAAATGTCCATTTTTTCCTTCCACGTTGCTTTAGTTCCTGTGAAGCACCTGAAGGGTTAATAATCTTCTTGAATGTAGTTTTGAGTAGCTTGAGGGGTGCAGTTTTTATAAAGGTGTCACTTTTGGGTATTTTCTGCCATATAGACCCCTCAAAGTGACTTCAAATGTGAGGTGGTCCCTAAAAAAATGGTTTTGTAAATTTTGCTGTAAAAGAGAAATCGCTGGTCAACTTTTAACCCTTATAACTTCATAACAAAAAAAAATTTTGTTCCCAAAATTGTGCTGATGTAAAGTAGACATGTGGTAAATTTTATTTATTAACTATTTTGTGTCACATAACTCTCTGGTTTAACAGAATAAAAATTAAAAATTTGAAAATTACAAAATTTTCAAAATTTTCACCAAATTTCCATTTTTTTCACAAATAAACGCAAAAAATATCGACCTAAATTTACCACTAACATGAAGCCCAATATGTCACGAAAAAACAATCTCAGAATCGCTAGGATACGTTGAAGCGTTCCTGAGTTACCTCATAAAGGGACACTGGTCAGAATTGCAAAAAATGGCAAGGTCTTTAAGGTCAAAATAGGCTGGGTCATGAAGGGGTTAAGGGCATCAAAGGTAGCGTCAAGATGATCCAAGGACCACCAACGCACAGTCCTGCTTTCAGCTTGGGACCTCAGTCCCCGTACAAATTGTTCTTTTAGCATTTTATCTTCATTGTTGATGCTAATGGGGTTAACCTGCCGGAGAGCTCGCAGGGCCCCTTGTAGTCGGCAGGCGTAGTCCCGAATGCTATCCTCCGGTTTCTGAGAACATTGGTAGAACCTCATTCGGAGGTCTGTTTCAGTGCGGTCCTCAAAGATTGTTTGTAACTTTAGGAAAATTGCAAGCACTGACTCCTGGTCAGCAGCTGACCAAGTCTCTACTTCTCTCTCTGCAGCACCAGTCAATTGCCCCACTACCACTGCAGCTTTCTGCTTCTCTGACATTGAGTACATGTCCATTATGCTGCATATTTTTTCTTGGAACCCTGACAGGGTGTCTGGCTTGTCGCTGTACTGGGGAAGCCACTTTGCTCCGGGCATATATGGCAGTGTCAGCGGTACTATCGGGGCCACAGGCCCAGGTGAGGGGCCAGCGTTTCCAGTCTGCGCGGCAGCGCCTGTGGGTAAATTATTGGGGCTGTCGGCCTGGGCTGCGCTGTCGGCCTGCTGCTGCGACATGCCTGCGCCCCCCTAGTTAAACGTGGCCTACCTTCTCCTGTAGGCCGCAGCTCCACAGGGCACAGTTGCTAGAAGGACCTGCGTCGCCGGTGCTCTGATGTCAGAGCGTTCACTGAAGCTCTCTGCAGGACCTGCCGCAGCGTCAGCGCTGGGGGCGTGTCCAGGACTCAGGGAACTTTTCGCAGGTACGCCTCCTCTTTTTCGCTCAGTAACGCTGTAAATGGCGGGCAATGGGGCGAAATCTTCACCACTATACAATATACAGTCTTTCATTAAGGCACACAGTACCCGGTGGCAACGGGCATAAGTTACTCCGTTGCTGCAGGGCACCCAATCCTGTTCGTGACACCAAGTTTGATGAGCTGCCCCCCCAGGGTTGTGGGGGGTACTCGGATCCGAGCTCATTCACTTCTATGGGGGATGTCACGGCAACACAGCTCAGTCCGTGGCCCTGGGCGTTCACCCTTAATGTGGGATATTTACTGGGGAATTGAATGTTGGTATGGGGATTCGTGACGCCACCTGTGGTACCTGGTCAGGGTGACCAGCGCTGCGGTGCAGATCCACTGAAGGGTTGGTGTTGTGCAGCTATAGGTGTTAGGCCTCCCACAGGTGAGGCTGAGTCCTTCAGGGCAGATAGACAGGAGGGATGCAGGACGGAGGGGAACCCGGCAGTTAGAGGTAAGAAGAGGGACACACACACGTCACTTTGGTACCTTTACTGAAGATGTTGCATGCACATCCCGGAGCACTGTAGGGTGAAGGGTGCACATCCAGATTCTCCCACTGAGTAGGTGTGTGGCCTCCTGTTCCTTGCCTTTCTGTAATGAAGTCCTGGCCTGCATGTAGCTGGGCCTAACTTAATCTCCGTCCTGCACCTGGCTGACCTTGTGGTTGGACCTTTTCTTGAGGTACACAGTCCCTGTTGGCAGTGGACTGCCTGACTCCGTCCTCCTGGCTCAGTTACGTATCAGCTCTGTAGTACTCCTGGGACCTGTAATCCTCCAGGAACTCCGGTGTTCTCCTAATGGGTCGTGGAGATCCCTATAGTCTCTCTGCTGAAGACTGCAGCCTTCTGCTCTGCACCGCACACTGCACTCAGCAGAACTCTAATCTGACTGAACTCTCTTCCTATCTTCACCCTCCTTTTATATGCCTATCCGGCTTCCTCTGGTGGTCTTAGGGGATGGGTGAAGGTGTGTGTATGCATTAGGCCCTCTAGTGCTTAAATCCTTCAGTGCACCCTTCCAGGAGATGTGGGATTCCTAGCACAGCTGGTCTCCACACTGTAAACCTGCGATTTCTAAGGCTGGTGACTCGGATAAACTTATCTTCAGAAGCAGAGGTGACTCTTGGTCTTCCTTTCCTGGGGCGGTCCTCATGTGAGCTAGTTTCTTTGTAGCGCTTGATGGTTTTTGCAACTGCACATGGGGACACTTTCAAAGTTTTCCCAATTTTTTGGACTGACTGACCTTCATTTCTTAAAGTAATGATGACCACCCGTTTTTCTTTACTTAGCTGCTTTTTTCTTGCCATAATACAAATTCTAACAGTCTATTCAGTAGGACTATCAGCTGTGTATCCACCAGACTTCTGCACAACACAACTGATGGTCCCAACCCCATTTATAAGGCCAGAAATCCCACTTATTAAACCTGACAGGGCACACCTGTGAAGTGAAAACCATTTCCGGTGACTACCTCTTGAAGCTCATCAAGAGAATGCCAAGAGTGTGCAAAGCAGTCATCAAAGCAAAAGGTGGCTACTTTGAAGAACCTAGAATATAAGACATATTTTCAGTTGTTTCACACTTTTTTTGTAAAGTGTAATGTATAATTCCACATGTGTTAATTCATAGTTTTGATGCCTTCAGTGTGATTCTACAATTTTCATAGTCATGAAAATACAGAAAAACCTTTAAATGAGAAGGTGTGTCCAAACTTTTCGTCTGTACTGTATATTATTGAGATTCTTATGTGGTTTCTTTAAGATAATATTTTAATGCTGTATATTATTTGTATTCGAAAGCTATATGGCAGTATTACGGGGGTAATTTAAGGACTTTTTATGTGGATTCTTTACTGTAAGAGCAGAGAAGCTGATGGTCAGGAGGCACAGATCACTTCTACACCTCCACTGACCCTTAGAACTTTCCACTCCTCACCCTGTGTTCACCTTCGCTGTATCTTATGTTATCAGCCCCTCTCTGTTATCAGTAGTCTCTGTTATCAGCCATTACAAGGTGGACTGCACCTGGCTATAGTGCATCTCTATGCGAATGCTAATGAGTGAGACTGCTGGACCTGGGAATGTTTAGATTGGCACTGAACATAAACATAGTTACCGACAAGCCCCGCCCCCGCTCAGTGCTGGAACGCCCACATTTGGGCGAGGGTGACATTAACCCAGGCCATTTCAGCCCAGGCGCCATGGTAAATCCCGGACAGTTGATAAACAACCACAAATAAGGACGTATTTTAACCCTGGATGATGATCGGGCGTATGGCAATGAAGTGTGACATAGGGGTGGAGTCATGGGTGTGGCTATAAGGGTGGCAGGGGTAGCAGCTGGGTCCTAGCCTAGTGCCTGAGGGGCACATGAGTCTAATGGCTCTATTCTCTACCCAAGGGGGACAAATGCCCCTAGAGGCCAAATCAATGGGTGAGATGTGAGTCACATAAACTCCCGCTACTCCGACCTCACTGACTATTTTTTCTTCTCCTAGGTTCTCATTCCTGCCATTTGCATACAGTTCACCGGTAAACGAGGAAAATGTAACAATCGATGTGGGGTAAGATCCCGATGGTAGCAAGGAACCCAAGAGATACCTAAGACCCCATTGTGGATCCTTAGTCAGTGGTGACGTCACCGCTACCGGTCACAATCGGGCACTGCTGTCAGGTGTCAACTCACTGATATTAACCCGCCACGGAACCCTGGGGTTCTAGAGAACTCTCTGATATTAACCCGCCACGGAACCCTGGGGTTCTAGAGAACTCTCTGATATTAACCCGCCACGGAACCCTGGGGTTCTACGGAACTCTCTGATATTGCAGTGGATCGAAGCTGGGCTTGATGGGGTCATAAGAGGAGCAGGTTCAGACTAGATTCAGGGCCTTGCCACAACAATGATGTCCAGTAGAGGACCACCCTGTATGAAGCAGTCCGTGTGCTGCTGGGGGTCACTCACATTATCAATATAGATGATTGAATACTGCTGTATGGAGGGGCCAGTTGTGGAGAAACTCATCAGATATTTTAAGATTACCGGCTTTTCCAGAGCTACTTACACTGTGTTCCAAATTATTATGCAAATAATATTTTCTCCGATTTTCCCAAATTACCTATATGAATTGCAGTCATTGTAATTTTCCAGTCAATATAACTATTAGAGTACAATTGAAAGGTTTTTGGACAAGCTGCCTATGATAACAGTATATTTTTAAAAAAATAAAACACTCAAACTGCACTCAAAATGCATGTTCCACATTATTATGCACAGCAGAGTTTTCAACCTTTTCATTTTAATAAAGAACAAAAAAATGGTCATTTTTGAAATTATAAGCATTAGCAGGTTCTTACAAACTGAAATCAAACAGTTTTCAACTCAAAACTTTACTCTAGGTGATGTTACATTTGCACATAGGACCCCTTGTTCGAAAGGAGCTTCTGAACTCTCTCGTCCATTGAATTTGTCAGGTTTTGGATGGTTTCTGCTTCAATTGTTTTGCATGAGGACAGAATACCCTCCCAGAGCTGTTGCTTAGATGTGAACTGCCTCCTGCCATCATAACACTCCTTTTGATGATGCTCCAGAGGTTCTCAATGGGGTTGAGGTCAGGGGAGCATGGGGGCCACACCATAAGTTTGTCCCCTTTTATGCCCATAGCAGCCAGAGATGCAGATGTGTTATGTGCAGCATGAGACGGTGCATTATCATGCATGAAAATGATCTTGCTGCGGAATGCACGGTTCCTCTTCTTGAACCATGGCAGGAAGTGCTGTTTGAGAAACTCAACATACACTATGGAGTTCATCTTTACCCCTTCAGGGATCCTAAAGGGCCGACAATCTCTCTCCCCATGATTCCAGCCCAAAACATTACTCCACCTCCTCCTTGTTGGCGCCGTAGCCGTGTTTGCATGGGGTGTCCATCAACCAGCCATCCTCCACTCCACCCATCTGGACCATCGAGCGTTGCACGGCACTCATCGGTGAACAAAACAGTTTTGAAGTCAGTCTTCATGTATTGTTTGGCCCACTGGAGCCGTTTCTGCTTGTGTGCAGTGGATAGAGGAGGTCGACAGGATGGCTTACGCACAGCTACAAACCTCTGAAGGACCCTGCATCTTGTTGTTCGGGGACGTTGGAGGCACCAGCACCTTCAATAACTTGTCTGCTGCTATGACAAGGCTTTTTTGCCGCTGCTCTTTTAACCTGACGTAATTGCCTGTAGGAAAGAGTCCTCAATTTTCCCTTATCAGCACGCACACGTGTGTACTGTGAATCAGCTACATACTTCTTGATTGTGCGATGATCACGATGAAGTGTCTTGGCAATGTTAATTGTAGTCATGCCTTGACCTAAACACTCCACAATTTGTTGCTTCTCAGCAGCCGACACATCCTTTTTCTTTCCCATTTTGGCAGAAAATGTAGGCTGCTTAATAATGTGGGACAGCCTTCTTAAGTAGTCTTGCCATTCATTGGACACACCTGCCAAACTAATTAGCACAGGTGTCTGCAATTGCTTACAGTGATATAAAGAGCCCTGACACACATCACCATCAATGAGTTTAACTGACAAACAAAAAAATTCTTACCTTATCACTCCTAAACAATTTTTGCATAATAATTTGGAACACAGTGTAGTTTGACATATTCTCACGCTAGGCCGGAGGTCTCAAACTGCGATCCTCAAGGACCGCAAACAGGTCATGTTTTCAGGATTTCCTCATATTGCACAGGTGATAATTTAATCACCTGCACAGATAATGATTCCAGCACCTAGTGCAATGCCAAGGAAATCTTGAAAACACGCATGGTTTGCGGCCCTCGAGGAATGCAGTTTGAGACCCCTGCGCTAGGCCATTGGAGCACAATAGCTGATTGAAGGGACCTCTATAGTGCTTTCTTCACTGTTTACCAGGTACAGCGCCTATTAGTGGCAGTGCCTCGTATTGCAACTCACCATCGTTGCAATACCAGGCGTCGCCACTACCGAAGCTGTGGTGCTATTACACCATGAAGAACGTGGTGCGCTGCCAATCAGCCGATCGATGAGTTTGCTGAGAATTTTACCCCTCTCGTACCGATCTCGTTCACAGTTTACAACACATTAAATATATAACCTGCTTGAAAAATGGTAACACCAGGGTCCATCATATTATGTTATATCCTAGAGCAGACCTCAAGAAACTTCCCTCTGGTGGCCCCCAGGACCATTATATGAATATTCTCATAGAATATAGTCTCCCTCTTATATGCTCATCACAGCCCACGCTGCCCTTATATACCGCTAGTGACCACTGGCCGAACCTGAAGCTCATAGGCTCCAATGAACAGTAAGATCTCCAACAAGGTCCCCAACTATTGTGGGTCTTTTATAGCAATGGTCTTCTTATATGCACTATGATTGGTGCAAACATGTTCCCATATATGCCCCTCATAGACTAGTGCCAGTCTGTACCCATACATGCCCCCATAGACTAGTGCCAGCCTATACCCATACATGCCCCCATAGACTAGTGCCAGCCTATACCCATACATGCCCCATAGATTAGTGTCACACTGTACCCGTATATGCCACTCAGACTAGTGCCAGCCTGTACCCATATATACCCCTCTTAGATTAGTGCCAGCCTGTACCCATACATGCCCTCATAGACTAGTGCCAGGCTGTGCCCATATATGCCCCTCATAGACTAATGCCAGCCTGCACCCATACATGCCCCCATAGACTAGTGCCAGCCTGTACCCATACATGCCCCCACAGACTAGTGCCAGGCTGTACCCATATATGCCCCTCATAGACTAGTGCCAGGCTGTACCCATACATGCCCCTCATAGACTAGTGCCAGGCTGTACCCATACATGCCCCTCATAGACTAGTACCAGCCTGTACCCATATATGCCCCTCAGACTAGTGCCAGCCTATACCCATATATGCCCCTCATAGACTAGTACCAGCCTGTACCTAAATATGCCCCTCATAGACTAGTGCCACCCTGTACCCATACATGCCCTCATAGACTAGTACCAGCCTGTACCTATATATGCCCCTCTGTCACGGGTGTGTCGCGGCGGAGATCGTCGCGATTGCACACCCTGACTTCGCACAGCTGAGTTTCTGGTGCTGGGTGTTTTTCGGCACTGAGGGAGTTAATTCTTTCTCTCTCGGTGCTGGGCTGACCAGCCTCGCCCAGCTGCGTTTGATGTTTTGTTAATTAGCTTCCTTCATATACCTGCTGGTCTGCTGGGGAAGTTGCCGGTGAAAGCATTCATTCAGACCAGCAGAGCGGATCGTTTCTGAGAAGACTTAAGCTAAGAGTGCCTGTTGTGGTTTTTCCTCTCCTCGCTTATTGTTTATCTCCTTTACCTTTTGTGTTCCTCTGTAGTGGAAGTTTTGTATGCAAGACAGTGTTTTCTTTACCCCTTGTCTGTTTCGTTTGTCTAAAGCAGACCCGGGCAAGGGGCGGCCCGCGGGCCGCATCCGGCCCGCCGGCTGTCAGTGACCGGCCCGCGGAGGCGCTCCGGCAGTCTCAGGGCCCCGGCATCAGCTGGCACAATACTTACCTCTCCCGTGCCTCCGCTGCTGCAGCTCCGGGCTCCACCGCGCTTCCTCTCACAGCCGGCCGCTGAATGACGTCATCATTCAGCGGCCGGCTGTGTCAGAGAGCGGGGACGCTGGACAGGTAAGACGTGTCTCTGTGTGTGTCTGTGTGTATGTAGTGCGGTGCTTTGTGTGTGTGTGTGTGTGTATGTATGTGAGAGAGTGCTTATGTGCTGTCTGTGCTGTCTGTGTGTGTGTCTGTGTCTATGTAGTGCGGTGCTTTGTGTGTGTGTGTGTTGTGTGTGTGTATGTATGTGAGAGAGTGCTTATGTGCTGTCTGTGTGTGATGATGGGCAGGCATTGCTGATAATGGGGAGGCATTGATGATGATGGGGAGAAGATGATGATAATGGGCAGGCATTGATGATAATGGGCAGGCATTGATGATGGGGAGAAGATGATGATGATGATGATGATGATGGGCAGGCATTGATGATGATGGGGAGAAGATGATGATAATGGGCAGGTATTGATGATAATGGGCAGGCATTGATGATGGGGAGAAGATGATGATGGGCAGGCATTGCTGATAATGGGGAGGCATTGATGATGATGGGGAGAAGATGATGATAATGGGCAGGTATTGATGATAATGGGCAGGCATTGATGATGGGGAGAAGATGATGATGATGGGCAGGCATTGATGATGATGGGGAGAAGATGATGATAATGGGCAGGTATTGATGATAATGGGCAGGCATTGATGATGGGGAGAAGATGATGATGATGATGATGGGCAGGCATTGATGATGATGGGGAGAAGATGATGATAATGGGCAGGTATTGATGATAATGGGCAGGCATTGATGATGGGGAGAAGATGATGATGGGCAGGCATTGCTGATAATGGGGAGGCATTGATGATGATGGGGAGAAGATGATGATAATGGGCAGGCATTGATGATAATGGGCAGGCATTGATGATGGGGAGAAGATGATGATGGCAGGCATTGCTGATAATGGGGAGGCATTGATGATGATGGGCAGGCATTGATGATGGGGAGAAGATGATGATGGGCAGGCATTGCTGATAATGGGGAGGCATTGATGATGATGGGGAGAAGATGATGATAATGGGCAGGTATGTATATATACAGTATACAGTATATATATATATATATATATATACAGTATTGGGTAGAACGGAGTTAATTATATTAGTCCGGCCCTCTAAAACCATCCCAATTTCTCATGCGGCCCCCTGGCAAAATTAATTGCCCACCCCTGGTCTAAAGGGTATGCCACACTAAACAATATCGCTAACGGGATCGCTAAAAAACGTCACTATTTAGCGATCCCGTTAGCGATATTGTTCAGTGCGGCAGCTTCCAGCGACGAGCTTCCTGCTGTGATCTCGCTCGTCGCTGGAATCGTTCCGGACCCTATTTTCTCGTCTGCGCTCCCGCTGGGTAAGTATCTAATCGCTGTGTGGCACCTTTTCTTAGCGATTTAGCGGTACTTTTGTACCGCTAAAGTCGTTAAGAAGATCGCTAACGGCGATAGCGTCGTTAACTATATCGCTAAATGCGGCAGCATTTAGCGATATAGAAACAATCCCGCTAGCGATCGCATTAGTATGCGTCGTTATTGTGATCGCTAGCGGGATTGTTTAGTGTGGCAGTACCTTAAGACTGTGTGTAAGCTGTGACCTGCCCATTCCCTGTGGTGGTAATCAGGGTCCTTCTCAGGACTAGATTACAGTGGTCAGGGATCTACAGGAGACAGGGTTACGCTGGTGGCCTGGACCTCTGTACCATTAACAGTACCTCCAGGTAGAGGGACTAGTCAGGACCCCAGTTCAGGGTCAGCTTAGACCCCGTCCACCTCTATCCAGAGACAGCGTGACACGTACACAGTATAGACCCACAATTCATAGGATATTATGTCAGGTAAGACATTGCTGGCAGATACTATGTATACATGTTGATTTTCTCTATTATATGAAATTTAGAATGATGTCACATTAGATATAGGTTACTATCATAGAATATATCTGTTATACGTCGTGACATTTTCACCGGCCAATCTAAAAGATTCTCCCCAGCTACCATGGATCCAGTAGCCCAGTTAGCTCAGCAGTTGCAGAGTTTGTCCATGGAGCTGACGGACGTTAAGTCCAAGGTTTTGTACCCCCGGGAGCAAACCAGATCTGAACCTAAAGTAGCTCTCCCGGACAGGTTCACTGGTGGGCGGGACAAATTTTTTACCTTCCGGGAGGCATGTAAATTATATTTTCGGCTACGGCCTCAGTCTTCGGGGAGTGAAGATCAGAGGGTGGGAATTGTCATCTCGCTCTTACAAGGGGACCCTCAATCCTGGGCGTTCTCTCTTCCTCCGGACTCCCCGACTCTCCAGTCAGTAGATCGATTTTTTACAGCCCTGGGTCTGGTATATGATGACCCGGATCGGGTCTCCCTTGCTGAAATGAAGTTACGCAAGATACAGCAGGGAGATCGTCCGGCGGAGGAATTTTCTTCAGAGTTCCGTAGATGGGCCACAGATACTCAGTGGAATGACCCAGCTCTTAGGAGCCAGTTTTGTCAAGGATTATCTGACAAATTAAAAGATGTGTTGGCTCAGTATGATTCTCCCCCGTCACTGGAGGCCGCTATGGCCCTTGCTATTCGCATTGATAGACGGCTTCGGGAGAGGTGCGAGGTAACTCCGCCTCCTGTGATGACTCCACCTCCTTCTAAAGTCCCTAATATTGAGGTTCCCCTGGTTTGTTCTGAGGAGCCTATGCAGTTAGGAGGGACATCGTTTCGAGGGAGGGGATCGGCGGTGCGCCGCAAGACAGGAAAGTGTTACTTCTGCGGGAGAAAGGGACATTTTGTTGGAGGGTGTCCATCCCGTACTTTGCTGAGCAAGGAGTCGCCGGAAAACTGTTGATCCCAAGTTGTGTGGTGGACGACAATCTGGGAGTATGTATTCCGTCCCCAAGTCCGTCTCAGTTTCTCGTACCAGCGGAGGTGGTGGTAGGTACGAGAACTGAGAGGATTTCTGTTCTTCTGGATAGTGGGGCCGCGGCTAATCTGGTGGACGCTCGGTTTGCCCAGGTGCAAGGTATGCAACTGAGTGTATTGGCCAAACCTATCCCTATATTCTCTATTGACGCCAGGCCCCTCGGTCAAGGTAGCTTTGTTCAAGCGGTGCATAACATAGACCTTCGAGTGGGGGCAATACATAAAGAACTATTGTCTTGTTATGTGTTGGAGGGCCTTCCCACTCCTATTGTGTTGGGACTTCCTTGGTTAACTAAACATAACCCAGTTATTAATTGGCAATCCAGGGAGATAAGCCAGTGGGGTGAATTTTGCCATAGTAACTGCATGAACACGAAAAATATTTAGACTTGAGAGTCCTCAGTGGTTGATACCTTTTAATGGCTAACTGAAAAGATGGTAACAAATTGCAAGCTTTCGAGACTACTCAGGTCTCTTCATCAGAAACTGTCAGTTTCCATCCTAAACACATAAAAAACTCTATTGTCTACAGCCAAGCCATCAGATACAACCGTATATGTTCCAACCCCATGGATAGAGATGAACACCTTGGTCGCCTCAGAAAGACTTTTTTGAACCAGGGCTACCATCCAAGAACAATTGAAAACCAAATTACAAGAGCCACCAGAATATCAAGGAATCACCTGCTACATTACAAAGCTAAAGAAGAGAATAACCGGGTGCCTCTAGTGGTCACCTACAATCCAAGTCTGGAGATGCTAAGGGGAGCTGCACGGAAACTACAACCTTTACTACAAAAAGATGCCCGATTACAATCCATATTTCCAGACCCCCCACTACTATGTTTTAGGCAGCCCCCAAATCTAAGAAGCATCATTGTCAGAAGCTCCCTGTCCTCCCCAACAGCTGCAGGTACCTTTCCTTGCAAACAAAAGAAATGCAAAACCTGTACATCTATAATGACCACGGACAGGATAAAGATCCCCAACTCCCATCAGGACTACAAGATACCAGGTACTTTCAGCTGCATCACATCTAATGTGGTGTACCTAATTATATGTACTAAATGTCCAACTGGGGGTCTGTATGTGGGGGAGACCGGGCAAAAACTGAGAACAAGGATGAATTCTCATCGCCACACAATAAGAGAAAAAAGAATGGATTTACCTGTGGCCAAACACTTTTGTATGCCCGGTCATAGCATGACAGATATGGAATTACTTGTATTAAAATCTAACTTCAAATCTGAGAAGGATAGAAAAGTCTGGGAATATAAACTTATGATGACCTTTGACACTCTTAGTGCTGGGATGAATATATCCCAGAGTTTTATGTCGTTCTACAACAATTAAGGAATCTGCCTCCCTGACCTTTTAGGGTCATCACAACACAATACCAGACCCCAATCAGAGGGTAATAAAACCTTCACTCCTTATCTATGAACTAGTCATATTTATGTTAATCCCTCTGCCATAATGACAGTTCTGCTTCATGTCACTTGTCCTACCTATTGCATTTTTTCTGTGCTATTTGTGTATAAATATGTGATTCTTCAGATGTTGTATTAGTCTATGCCTGATGAAGAGACCTGAGTAGTCTTGAAAGCTTGCAATTTGTTACCATCTTTTCAGTTAGCCATTAAAAGGTATCAACCACTGAGGACTCTCAAGTCTAAATATTTTTCTATCTACTGGCTAACACGGTACGAAGATACACATCTTTCCTGCATGAACACGGTCATCGGTGCGGTCGTGCCTAGAACCTTACCTCCTTTTCTGGAGGACTTTGAGGATGTGTTTTCAGAGGAAGGGTGTCAAGAATTACCTCCTCATCGTGCATATGACTGTGCTATAAAATTGCTTCCTGATGCTAAGTTACCAAAATCTAGGTTATATAACCTTTCTGGTCCTGAGAGGCAAGCTATGAAGGATTATATTTCGGAAAGTCTGGCCAAGGGGCATATTAGACCTTCATCTTCTCCAGTGGCCGCGGGGTTCTTCTTTGTGAAGAAAAAAGATGGAGGCCTACGCCCTTGCCTGGATTTCCGTGAGCTTAATCGGATTACGGTCCGAGATCCGTATCCGCTCCCACTTATTCCTGATCTCTTCAATCAGATTGTGGGCGCCAAATGGTTCTCTAAGTTGGATCTCAGGGGGCGTACAATCTGATTAGGATAAAGGAGGGGGATGAGTGGAAAACGGCGTTTAACACTCCGGAGGGACATTATGAGAACCTAGTCATGCCTTTTGGTCTGACTACTGCCCCGGCGGTGTTTCAACATTTTGTTAATGACATCTTTCGCCACCTAGTGGGACAGTTTGTTGTCATTTATCTAGATGACATCTTAATTTACTCGCCGGATCTTGTGTCTCATCAGGAGCATGTTAGGCAGGTGTTGCAGATCTTGCGAGACAATAAACTGTACGCCAAATGGGAGAAGTGTGTATTCGCTGTACAAGAACTTCAGTTTTTAGGATTCCTGGTGTCAGCCTCCGGTTTCCGTATGGACCCTGGAAAGTGAAGGCTGTGCTTGAATGGGATCGGCCAGAGGATCTTAAAGCACTGCAGCGTTTCCTGGGTATATCCCCACAGAATATCACAGGTAAGTACCAGGGAATTGAATGTAAATATATATTAAAGAGCAAATTTTATATTTGGGTTTTTTTTATGGAATTTACCCGGTAATGTTACTATATACCTCTTTGCAGTCGCACACTTTGCTCTTTAATATATATTTACATTCAATTCCCTGGTACTTACCTGTGATATTCTGTGGGGATATAATATATAGCATGGTTTGTATAGACTGCAATAGTGGAGGATTTTTATACCCCTTGTTAACATCATATGGACTATTGTCCTTTTGATACAACTTAATGTGTACTAAGCAGGAACAGGTTTGACATCAGGTCTTTTATGTGTATGGATGCAATCACTGCTATATCTTTCTATCCCCTTTACCATTGTTCTTGTAATTTTTTATGAAATTTGTTATCAATAAAGAACGTAATTTTATTATGACTACAAGGCTGTTTTCATGTGGTGTTTTCTGTATTATGTACAGCTAGTCTCCTAATGTCCTTATTTAATATGCATGCTACTAATCTTTATTTATCTTGGTATATTTAATATTTACGCATGCATTATGATGTTCACACATCTCTTAATGTCCCCATAGAGTAGTGCCAGCCTGTACCCATATATGCCCCTCATAGACTAGTGCCAGCCTGTACCCATATATGCCCCTCATAGACTAGTGCCAGCCTGTACCCATATATGCCCCTCATAGACTAGTGCCAGCCTGTACCCATATATGCCCCTCATAGACTAATGCCAGCCTATACCCATATATGACCCTCATAGACTAGTGCCAGCCTGTACCCATATATGCCCCTCATAGACTAATGCCAGCCTGTACCCATATATGCCCCTCATAGATTAGTGCCAGCCTGCACACATACATGTCCCCATAGAGTAGTGCCAGCCTGTACCCATACATGCCCCTCATAGACTAGTACCAGCCTGTACCTATATATGCCCCTAATAGACTAGTGCCAGGCTGTACCCATATATGCCCCTCATAGACTAGTGCCAGCCTAAACCCATATATGCCCCACATAGACTAGTGCCAGCCTGTACCCATACATGTCCCCATAGAGTAGTGCCAGCCTGTACCTATATATGCCCCTCATAGACTAGTACCAGCCTGTACCTATATATGCCCCTCATAGACTAGTACCAGCCTGTACCTATATATGCACCTAATAGACTAGTGCCAGCCTGTACCCATATATACCCCTCATAGACTAGTGCCAGCCTGTACCCATGTATGCCCCTCATAGACTAGTGCCAGCCTGTACACATACATGTCCCCATAGAGTAGTGCCAGCCTGTACCCATATATGCCCCTCATAGACTAGTGCCAGCCTGTACCTATATATGCACCTCATAGACTAGTGCCAGCCTGTACCCATATATGCCCCTCATAGACTAGTGCCAGCCTGTACCCATATATTCCCCTCATAGACTAGTGCCAGCCTGTACCCATATATGCCCCTCATAGACTAATGCCAGCCTATACCCATATATGCCCCTCATAGACTAGTGCCAGCCTGTACCCATATATGCCCCTCATAGACTATGCCAGCCTGCACACATACATGTCCCCATAGAGTAGTGCCAGCCTGTACCCATATATGCCCCTCATAGACTAGTGCCAGCCTGTACCCATATATGCCCCTCATAGACTAGTGCCAGCCTGTACCCATATATGCCCCTCATAGACTAATGCCAGCCTATACCCCTATATGCCCCTCATAGACTAGTGCCAGCCTGTACCCATATATGCCCCTCATAGACTAATGCCAGCCTGTACCCATATATGACCCTCATAGACTAGTGCCAGCCTATACCCCTATATGCCCCTCATAGACTAGTACCAGCCTATACCCCTATATGCCCCTCATAGACTAGTGCCAGCCTGTACCCATATATGACCCTCATAGACTAGTGCTAGCCTGCACACATACATGTCCCCATAGA
>JARQOD010007915.1:0-37627 GCA_033576555.1 Oophaga sylvatica
ACAGCAGCCCTACAAAGGAAACGGAAAAAAGGATAACCCAAAAAACAATTGATCACGGCAACCCCCTGAAAAGGGTCTCCCTATTAAGACCATCATAACACCTACCCTCCCCAAATTTTTCACTGACACCCAGTACCGTTTAAAACCACCAAGGGACCTCTGCTCAAAAACTCACTCAAGTCCATTCACAACGGGGCGCCTGCCCGGCGCTTCCTCTCTCACAGAAGCGCCGCTGAATAGTCTCATTCGGCCCGGGGCTGTGCAGGAGGGGGGGACCCCGGGACGGTGAGGGTGGGGGTTTGAAAGGGGGGAAAAATGATGTGATAATGGGGGGGAGGCTGAAAGGAAGGCAATGATGATGAAAAATTAATGGGGACAATGATAATGAGAGTGGGGAGGCAATTAATGGAAGGCATGAAGAGATATTAAGGGACAATAAAATGGGAAGGCAATGAATGTTTTAGGGGAGGCAATGAAATTGATGATGGGGATGCAATGATAAGAGATTTTTAAGGGAGGCAAGATGATGAAAAAAATGATGATGAGAGGGCGGAAAATTGGAGGGGAGGCAAGTGATAAAGGGGGCAGGCAAGATATGATAAGGGGGCTTTTCCAAGCGCCCTTTCCGGCCTAACAGTGCAAACGCGCACAGTGTAGAGGAGAGCTCCTTTTTTGTGGGGGCATAATTGTGGCCATTTCTGTATGGAAATATTTGGGGGCCAGTTTTGTATAGAGCATTATATGGGGGGGGCGGGGTGCACCGCGGGGGTTTTAAAATATGGGTGTGGGGGGACTATGTGGTGCCCAAATATTGATGGAGGACGTACTGTCCGCTGTACTGTGCCTGGGGGGATTTGGGGGGTTTTTTGAGTTTTTGTAAATTTAAATAGAACACCATGTAATGGAAGAAGAAAGTTTTGGGTTGTGCAAAAACCCAATTTCCCTGCAGTATTGTGCATCATGAATCGTGGTCGTTTTAAAGGGGGGCCCACTGGGCTCTTTCCCCCGGGGGCCCTAAAAAGGGGGCCCGGGGCCCGCCACGCGCGGGGGGCGGGACGCCATCGTGCGTTCCGGGGCGGGAAAGAGGAACCGCCCCCGGAATCATACCTAAAAAACCCCCCTTAATTACACTACCCCAACCCCAAAACTTTCTCCAACATCACTGTTACACCCTGCTATGCTGCGGGGGGGGGGTGGCTCCTCCGGCCTTTCCTAATGTCCAGTCAAAATTCCGAAAAAAAAAAACTTTACACTGAAACAAATTCCAAGAAGCGTTTTTTTTTTTTTTTTTGTGTATTACATGTAGGGAAAAAATACTAAAAGATAAAATGAAAGAAAGGGTTACAACAAAGGGTCCAAATTGACTCAAAAATTGGCCGCCAAAGTGTAAAAGTTAAAATGCGACCGCCTTTCAGTGAAATCAATTTTTTAACAATTACTACTTTTATTGTATTTATTATTTAATGTTTTTTATTTCTATTCTTTTACAGGCTGAGAATGAAGGAAAGTCAAGAAACTTGCCCCTTAACGCCAGAAGTAGAAGATGACGGAGAAAGAGTGGTGATTGTGTGAAAGGAGCTGAGGGACAATAAAGCCGCAAGAGAGGGGCATTACACTGTGGTCTGCTGGGCAGTGGGACAAGAGGTCGTTTGAATACTAAACAAGAACAAATAGACTTGCATAAGAAAGTCTTCCGTTCATCGTTCACCGCCAAGAGAGGAACAACGGGTTCTCTGGATCCTTTGATGCACACGCAGTGGTTTTTCTGTGGACATGAAGTGGTAAGAAAATCGTAAGGTTCGATGTTAGCTTTGTTAAAGGATGGATTTGTAAGGTCCATTTGATACAGTAAAGATGTTTTAATCTTCGATCGTGTTAGCCAAATTGAAAAATATTTAGAGTTAGAGTCCTCGGGGGTTTTATACCTTTTAATGGCTAAAGAAAAGATGGTAACAAATTGCAAGCTTTCGAGACAAAGGTTCTTCATCAGGCAAAGACTAATCAAAACGGGAACAGTTTAAGATTAAGGAGGGGGTGAAAGTTTTTTACCCTCGTTGGGGTCTGGTAAGTTTTGGTGTTTTCACAGGGATTTTGGAGTCAATTCCTTAATTGATATGAACTCATAAATCCGTTACAGGTCATTCCAGCTAAGAGTGCAAAGGTCACCATCAATTTGTATTTGCAAATTTTCTTTGTCTCCAGATGTGAAGTTCCTCCAGTACAAGTATTTTTCATATCTAAAAGCTATAATCGGGGAGAAAAAAATTTTGCCACAGGTTTCCATTCTTTTTTCCTTATTGTGTGGGATGAGAAAACATCCTTGTTCTAGTTTTTGCCCGGTCTCCCCACAACGACCCCCAGTTTTGGGCATTAGACTAAATTAGGTACCCACATTAATTATGCAACCAAACAAAGCCAAACTGATGGCTGCATAAAAGAACAGAGTTCAATGAGCAGAACTCGGTTACCAAATGGAACATTATTTTGACGGAGGTTCCTTCTCAAACGACGAAGTGGCAAAGGAAAGACATATTGTTCAATCGCTGAAGCTAGCATCTTTCACACTAAAGCACTATGTAAGGCTACATGTATTTGAGGTTACATTGAGGAACAAACACAGGGGCATTCCCATCAGCGACGGTCAAAAAACGAAAATAAAAAGTGACATTGTGAAGGAAACGAATTTGTCGGGAAAAAGGGACTTCCTTTCGAAGTGGAGAAAAACACCCCCTTACAAACTCGTTCACAGCGCATGAATGACCGAGGTTGCCACGTAATACTTCAAAGGGGGAGCAGATGTGGAGATTGTTTAGGCAACAGTTCAATGTCATCCAACAAAATTATCTCATTGGCGAAGATACGACTTTGTGTTGTTATTCTCCGCGCAACCATGTGGCAACAACTTTATTTCTACTCAGTAAAGGGATCCTGCAACAGAATTAAATTAAGGTTATAAGAATTCCTTGGAAACATGCTGCGCAGTCTTCTGTTCCTCTGCATCCACGGGTTGCGTTCCAATTCCGCGTTTTTGAATCAAAAAAAACCGGTCTCACAAGGGGTTTTTAAGGGGACTCGGTCTTAAAAGCGGTGCAAAAATTCTTTTCCCCCAAGAAAAAAGAGCTAGATTGAAGACGGGTGTAAAGCGATGGTGGCATTGTTCGGGGGCAAACCTGGAACAATCTTCTGCAATGAGGTATTCTACCTCTGCAAAAAAGTTGGTTCAGCCAAAATCTTTGTTAACCGAACGACTGCCACCGACCTCCTCGCAACGAAGTTCAGCCCTTCGGAGTTATCTCCAAGTGAAGCTTGGGATGGACAATGGTGAGGCCATGGACACTACTGAATGGGGATGGGAATTGCAAACAACGTCTAGTTCCAGTGTGAAGGATCTTCACCCGGCCAAAACACTTCTGAAAATTATTCCGCAATTGTTCTCGGGTTGTAGTAACTTCGGGGGCATTGCAAAACCACGGACTTAAAACCTGTTCACGGGTTGGGACCTGCAAGAGGGCATTGTGACTTATGAGGGGAGCGTTTGTGATGAAAAAGTGACATTGACCTGCAAACCTTATTCAGGATAAGAGGTCTTAAAAGCACGGGTTTTTTAATTCAATAATTTCTAGAAATGTAAAGTACAGACTCATTGAGACTCATGACCTCCCGTCCAGTGTTAGTATAAAAAATTGTTAAAAATGTTAATGAAAATATAAGATAAAAAAATTTTCAAACTCTTCTGTACCTGGCTTTGAATAGGGAAAATTCATTATTTTTAGTGCAATGGCGCATGTTATGACGTCAAGTTAGGACCTTTGGTTTGAACAATTTTTAAAACGTTAAATCTGTTTTCCCCACAAAAAATAAAATAAAAAAAAAATCATAAAACCCTTTCTTGGAATTTGTCCTGGGCAAAACCGTATTTTGGACGGACTTTTTAAATGATGCTCCCTGTTTTTACTATGTGACCTTACATTTTGTGGGCCTTTACTACATGGGAGCTTTTACAGGGATTTTTTAAGTATGAGGCAAAAAATTAATACACTGTGGGCCGAGGTGGTGACTAAACATTATTATCCGAACTGAGTGCGTTGGGTAGGACCTTGGCATATTGGCCTCTTGGTGTTAAGAAATTAGTTTTGCACTATTTTTTTGTAAAGCAACCATGTTTATGTCCAAGTTGTATTTTTTAATTGCTGTTTTATTACTTTTTAGATTGAAAATTTGGAATTTTTCCATCTTCATTTTTGTTTGATTCTGGTACAAAAACCCACATTACGAGGATCGGAAAAACAACGGATTTTCATTGTCATCCTTCCTACAATACAATAGGCTTATTTATTGTTACCTTTTGCTTATGTTTAGCCTAACGTTGTCCCAAAAGTTTACACACCCCGGGCAGAATTTTTGTTTCTTGGCTTTTTTAGAGAAAAATGAAACCCAGAACTTTTTTCCCCTCTGGGTTAGTGGTTCGTGAAGCCTTTTTGACAAATATGTGTTTTCTCTTTTAAATCAAATGACAACCCAAACACCCAAAAAGACCCTGACAAAAGTTCAATACCCTGGTGATTTTTTCCGAAACTGCACAGAAGTTACATAAATGGGTTCAAAGGGGGTGAAGGTAACACCTCACCTGTGACCTGTTTGCTTGTAATCAGTGGTGTGCATAAAACCTGAGTGGTTTTGGGTTCCAGACAGACTTTGCATTTTTCATCCAGCCACTGACGTTTCTGGATTGTGAGTCATGGGGAAAATCAAAAGAAATGTCAATGGATTTCCGAAAAAGGTGTTGAAATAATAAAACAGGAAAGGAAACATAAAGTATCCAAGGAAGAAATGCAGCCAGCAAGCGTTCAAACTGTGATTAACAAATGGGAATCAGGGGCCTGTAAAACAACAAACCCGGTCGGTGCTAACAAAAATGTCGTTCACAACTGCCAGGAAAATTGTTCCACAAAAAAACACACCTGAAATACTGGACCTCTGAAAACTGCAGTGTGGCTGTTTTCAAGATGCAAAAAGGAGGCACTTGAAAAAAAATGGGCTGCATGGCGAGTCGCCAATAACCATTACGCACAAATGCCACAAAGTACTGTAACTCGCCTACAAACCATATCAGCAAATCAGCACAGAACAATGTAACGAATGGAAGCGGAGGCAGAGTGTTGAAGTTCACATTCGTATTTTTTTTTAAATGTGGAAACTCAAGCCGCGGGTCCGGGGGCCTCCGAAGGGGGCGAACTAGTAGCCCCGGGACCTGTAGTAAGGCCCCTCGAACAGGACCGAATGGAATACCCGAGGACCAGGGCTACCTAGTTTAGACCCCGGACACGTGGCAGCTGTCCCAGAGGGACTAAAAGGAAGCAGGTATATACAGAGTCCGGGAGGGTTCTTGACGGAGGAGGGTAAGGTCCTGGCCAAATGGGGTGGAATAGGTGGCTCCAGGACCTTGTCACGGCCACGGGTACGAGGCTGATGGGGAAGGGATGACACTTGCGCCATAAAGCCAGATTGTCCAGAATCCAGAACAGGTTAGCAATGATCTGAGGAGAAAACATTGTAAGCGAAGCACAGAGACTGCAGACGCAGCGCAGACAGCGGGAAAAAGAACCGGAGTAGCAATGTTAGAACACGTTGCTCCCGGGGGGTCCCCTAATGGGGAGTGACCAGATATAGTACTGATCGCAGCCATTGGTTAATTAGCAATTTCAAAAGAGCACGCTCCCTTTAAGAGAGGCGGTGGGCACCGGCCGCGTCCTAAGCAAACTGTCTGGGGGCCTGCAGCAGGGCCAGGGAAGGGGGGAGGACACAAAGGGTGCCGGGGAAAAAGTGGACAGGAACCCCACCCCCCGCACAAGACGCCGAGAGGACACCCGGGAACAGGGAGTGAGCAGAACGGAGTGCGGGCAGCGCTGGGACCCGGGTTTAAACAGTTTCCCCCCTCTTTACTCCCCCTCTTTTTCAACCGCGTGAAATCTTTTAAAGAAGAAGGGCCCCGGTTTCTCTTTAGGCTCCCAAGACCTTCTCAGACCAAAACCCCTCCATCCCCCCAGGTAAAGATCCTACCCTTACCTCTTAGAGGCCAAGATATGTTTTACCTCAAAAACATCAACCTCAAGACCGGAAAGGATGGACCCGGGCCTTAAAGAAGGAATCAACACACTGGGTTTGAGGAGGGAAACATAAAGGAGTTAGTACCTTAGAGAATTGGCAATTTCAGTTTATAAGAGACCGGGTTGATTTTCTCAAAATTCAAGGGACCATGAAACGGGGACCCAATTTGTACGAGGTAACTTCAGACGGAGTACTTGGGAGAGCCATACCTTGTCTCCGGACGAAAGATGGGGCCTCCAAACTCTTTTTTCCGCATGCGTTTTCATACGTAGAAGCTTTCTCCAAAGCCGACCTGGTCCTCCCAAATGTCCGAAAATTCTTTGACAAGGATCGACTGCCGGAACATCAGACAACCCGGACAGGAAAGGGAATTCCGGGTTGCAGTCCAAACACAACTGAAAGGGAGACTTTCCAGAAGATTACTTATTGTTTGTTGTAGGGAATTCCCCCGGGCAGTAATTCTACCCAGTCATTAATGAGAGCTTTTGACGAAGTACGCAGGTATCCAGCCAGGATTTGTTGATCCTCTCCACTTCCCATTGACTGGGTGATAGCAGAAGAAAAAATCTAGTTCAAATTTTTACCATTTTAACAGAGTCCTCTCCAGAACTTAGAGGTGAACTGGACGCCCCCTGTGGGGACACGATTGGAGGGAAATCCATAAGAGGAAGATTGCGAATGAAGGAGTGGCCAGTTTTGGAAGAGGGGGGCCAGATACGGAACGAATGACCATTTTAGAAAGCGGTCCACCACAACCCAACCACTGAGCACCAGAAAAATGGGAAGTCTGTGAGAAATCCATCCGAGGGCGCCGGGAGCGGACGAATCGGAAGAGGCAGAAGCCTGCCGGCTGGTAGATTTTTTAACAGTTTTGTTACAGGCACATGAAGGACAGCGCCGAACCCGGATTCCTGACCATGGTGGCCACCAGAATACCGGAGATGATGTCATGGTGCATCGCCACGAAGAAGCGCATTGCCATTCTGACTTCTCGACTGAGTTTTCTTTCTTTGGTTTGGTATGAGGGAGTTAATTTTACCTAGCTCTTTGCTAAATAGGTCCAGCCTCGCCCGTGCTTTTGATTATTTCTAATTAGCTTCTTTATATAGCTGCCATCTGCTGGTTAGATCCGGGAAAGCTTTCAACAGACTGCAGAAAGGATCGGTTCGAGAAGTTAAGCAAAGCTCTTTTGTTTTTTTTCCCACCTTGCTTTATTTATTCCAGACCTTGGTGTTCCCTCTGTGTTTTAATGTTGTAGCAAGACATATTTACTTTATCCCCTGTCGTCCGTTTGTCATACTGTTTTTAACCTTTACCGTCCTTCCCTATGGTGGAAACAGGCCTTCTAAGGACTAGATTACATGGTCAGGGATTTTAGGAACAGGGTTTACGTGGTGGCCTGGACCCTGTCCATTAAATTCCTCCAGGTAGAGGGATACAGGACCCCAGTTTAGGTCAGCAAAGCCCCGTCCACCTCTAGCCAGAACACGTGAAAAGGATTCAGTATTGACCCCACAGGATATTATTTCGGAAACTATTTAAAAATTTAATGTTACCTATTATATGTTTAGAAGTTGTCCCACTTGTGATTAACGACTTATTATTTATACATTCTACAGCTTACATTTTCACCGGCCAAATATAGATTCTCCCCACTCCATGGACCATAGCCCACTTGCCTGCAGTTGCAGAAATTGTCCCAGGAGTTTACGGACATTTAATCCAAGGTTTTGTCCCCCCCCGAGCAAACCAATCTGAACCTAGGTTCTCCCCCGGACAGGTTCACTGGTGGGCGGGACAAATTTTTTCCTTCCGGGAGGAATGTAAATTGTACTTTCGGCTTACGGGCCTCGTCAAAGGGGAGTGAGGAGCAGAGGGGGGAATTGTCACCGCTCTTACAAGGGACCCCAACCTGGGCGTTCTCTCTTCCCCGGGCTCCCCGGCCCTCCATCAGAGATCGTTTTTGCTGCCCGGGGGGTGATGATGACCCGGATCGGGTCTCCCTTCTAAACGAAGTTACGTAGGTTTCAGCAGGGAATCGTCCGGCGGAGGAATTTTTCTTCTGGTTCCGTAATGGCCACAGTACTCGTGGAATGACCCAGTTTAGGGCCAGTTTTTACAAGGGTTATCTGACAAATTAAAAAGTTTTGGCTAGTATGATTTCCCCCCGTCACTGGGGCTGCTATGGCCCTTGCTATTCATTGAAAGACGGCTTCGGGGGAGGGGCGAGGTAACTCCGCCCACTTTATTACCCACCCACAATAAAGTCCCTATTGGAGGTTCCCCTGGCTGTTCTGAGGAACCATGCAGTTGGGTGGGGGCATCATTTTTAGGAGGGAATCGGGGTGCCCGCAAGACAAGAAGGTGTTCTTCTGCGGGAGAGAGGGGACAATTTTGGGGGGGTTCCCTCCCGTGCCCTTTGACAAAAAAGTCACCGAAAAACTGTTAATCCCAGGTTGTGTGGTGGCGCAACCTGGGGGTTTTCTCCCAGTCCGCCAATTTCTTGTGCCTGCGGAGTGGTAGTTGGTCGAGAGTTGAGGGATTTTTTTTCTTTTGTGGGTGGGGCTAATATGGTGGATGCCGGTTTGCCCGGTGCAAGGTATGCAACTGAGGTATTGGCCAAACCATCCCTATTTTTCTTTGACGCCAGACTCTCGGGCAAGTAGCTTTGTACAACTGTTCATAACTATTGTACCCGCTACGCAGGCACAATAAAAGTCCAGGAGAGTGCACAGGAAGGAACAGCAAAGCTTGATATTTGCACTTCACTCACACTTTTAGAAAACCCACCCACAGGGGTACAAGGGAAGTGACACTTGCAATCAATTCGTCTGTTTCCTGTCTTCGACAGTGCCAGTTCATGCTAGTTCATCTGGATTTGGGGAATTGGAAGAGGACTGAATCCTCGAGAGCTAGCGTACTCACCTGCCCAAAGAAGTGGAGGCTAGTACGGGTGAAGGCAAATCCTAGCCTAGTCAGGCTTACCCTAACAGACCCGTAAAGCTGAAACAAGGAGAAAACTGAGAGCGCTCAGCGAGTGGAAGAAAGCTGACTTTTCCTCGAAAGCACAATCTTATGCAAAGAGCGGAGCAGGGCGGGGCAAAGTGGAGAAACAGAAGAGAGTGCAACAGTATTGGATTACCTGCACTAAATTGCCGGGACACCGGGGCCGAAGCGTTGCTACAGTTCAAGCATAACAAGAAAACCGGAGGCATCGGACTCGGTCGCAGAGAGCACCCTAAGTGTCATACTAAGGGTCAGGAGGAACAAGGACTTTTAGCAGGGCCCCCATAAAAGACTTGTTCCAACCACATAGAAGGTTCCACCACAATAATTGCCGGGCAGACAGCTATTGAGAAAGCGGGGATTCAAGTTAATCGCTTCAGGCAAGTGGCTACATTTATGGAGAAAAGGGGCCTCAACCTGCCAGCTGTTTTCCCGAATGCATCCCCCACCCGACCAGCCCCCGGGATCTGCTTAAAACCATCTACCGTAAAAGGATAAAAGAAGCTGTTTTGGTGCGACTGAATTATTATCTACACCCTGCATCTCGCCCATAGACTTCCAGGGACCCCTACACCTGTGGGAGACTTACTACCAAGGCCCCATAACTCCCCTGTAAAGCTTAGAGCAGCGCTGTTAAATTTACCAAAACCGCAGGTGGCATCACGAACACCTATCCTTAAAATCCCCGTAAATATTCCCCTTGTATGAGCGCCCGGGGCCACGGACCGAGCCACCGCTCCAGTGACAACTCCATAGTTTCCAGGCCGTTGCGAGACCCCATTGCCCGGTACAAGTCGACCAATCTTTGGCGTCACGAACAGGATGCAACTTGCATTGTGGTCCTGGGCCTATATTGAACTGTTTGGTGAAAAAGATGTTTGCTGCATTTGGGAAAAACCGCCATCTTTACCCTATACGCGCCCCAAGGCGTGGTGAAGAAGGGGGGCGTACTGAAAAAGGCGCTGTTGCTGACCGCCCCAACCTGCACCCCAATCTGCTCGCAACCGCATCGCGAACTGCTTCAACCTCAATCGCAAACCGCATCGCAAACTGCATCGCAACGCATCCAACCGCAATAGCAAACTGCATCACAATCTGCTTGCAATCCGCATCGAAAATAAGCGGCATCATCAAGCGCCACGACAAAGGTCCTGTCTCCCCGCTGCAGCCTGTGAAAGGGTAGCTCAATTAACCAAGGGGGCATCAAAATGTCCACAACTGGCAGACGGAGGGTCCCCCGGTGGCCCCAATACCCACCGAGGAGGTGCGGGCCCCTCACCTTGCCCGGGGCCCGCTCATGCCGCGACGCCCCATACATCCAGGAGCGAAGTGGCTTCCCCAGTACGCGGCGAGGCCAGACACCCGCCGGGTTTTTTAAAAGGAAAATAGTAGCATCTTAGTATTACTCCATGACGAGAAGCAAAAAGCTGCTGTGGTTTAGGACAGTTAGTGGGCGGCTGAGAGAGAAGTAAGACTTGGCCCATTGCGACCAGGATCAGTACCTGCATTCCTTAAAGCTACAGGCCATCTTTAGGACCGCACAGAAACGGTCCCGGTGGCATTTATCATGCTTCCAGGACCGGTGACAGATTAGGGACTACGCCTGCTGACACAGGGGGCCCTGCGGCCTCAAAAGGCTAACCCACAAAATCCCATTGAGAGAGCCAAATGTTGAAACAGCAATTCGGGGGGACAGGCTCCAGGGGAAGGCAGAACGAAACTGGTGGTCCTTAGATCACCAGATGCCACTTTGATGCCTAAAGGACATGGCAATAAGGGGACGCGACCCCGGAAAAGCCTAAGGGGCAAATCATATCCCCGGTTTTAAGCCACTCTTAAGCCGGCAGACCCCTTTCCCCCGCAGGTGGCAAAGCTAGAACCCGGGGCGCCCCCTAGTGATTTGAATGTCTGCGCTCGAAGGCGCCAGCTGACAAAGAATTTGGCCACGTAAGGAGGCCCGCAACTGCGGAAAGGGAAGGAGGGAAGATCCTACTAGCCGCTGTCCAGGAGTCCCTTGGATGAACCGGGGAAATGGAGGACTCGCCCATCAGGAGGACCACCCACCCCAAGGACGCCCGATCAAATCAATCGGCGGGAGATCGTCTGCTTTTCCCCTGCAATCAAAAGGTCATATGGCTCAGCAAGTCCTTAAAAGACCGATCCTGGGTCAGGGCCAACACCCAGGAGTAGACCATCAGGCCCCCTTGGACGGAACCGCAGGTTCGTGGGTGGACGCCCTACCTGTCCATGATTCTGGACGGGATTGAATCCCTGCACCGCGGACACTGGATCTCAGTGACCATAACCTGATGTCCTTTACAATAAAATTTGGGGCCATGGACAGCCTCCCGCCCCGAGCCCTTACTTGACAGGACGCTACCAAGGCTCCCTGTTGAAGTAATTGGAGCAAAAAAACGAAAATGTAAAAGTGGGCAGGGTGGAGGGAAGGATCAGGGACTTTAGTGGTAAAGACGTAAATGGGAGAATGCCTTAAATGTGATACTAGGACAACATTATCATAACTGTCTGGAGAAGTTGGTTTTTTTGCTCCAAACACTCGCTGAAGTTGCCAAGCAAAGCAGAAGGGAGTTATCCAAGGGAATCCGGGCCCTGATTTGCCAGCACAGGCAAGCTAATGGTGAAATCGGTAAGTCGGGTCACAATTCGAACCCCATTGTAATACCCCCAAGAGCAAAAAAATGGTTTAATATGGTGGACAGCCATAGGTCTGGAGGACAGAACTACCAACGTAGTAAACCCCATCGCTCCGAACACAGACCCTACACTCATGAAGCTAGAGGGTAGTGGAAGTAATAATGGGAGAGCCAGTACGGCTTCTCAACGGGGGCATAAGTAAATTTGCCGCTTTAGCTACTTGCTAAATACTGCCGTAGATAACAATTCAACCTCACAACCGAGTCCCCCCCCTCCTCCCGCCAACCAGCGGAGGTAATGATCCGGCAACCCCGGAGCGGACGGGTCAGCAGCTTAATTGGGACCGACACCACTTCCGCCCCACCAGAAACAGGGGGTCACGGGTGGTACAAGGTAGCACAAGATTTAGCAAGCACCCCTTGAATTTGGGACAATTAAAGGAGTACAGCATCATATCCCCAGGCGCATCCTCCCACAAAGAGCGGTCAGGCCATACCCCGCCCACATCAAAAGTAAGAAAGCTTCATGACGAAAAAGCCGGGTATAAGGGATGTTTACCCCGGGGGCAACCTTATGCTAGTTAAGAAGAAGGAGGTAGTGCGAATGTGTGTAATTAAGGCAAGTAAATCTAAACACAAAAGATCCTTACCCTTACCACCATAGAGGAATCCTTACTGTCTGAAAACGGCAATACTTTTTCCTACCCCACCTTACAGGGGTACGGCAAGTAGCTGTGGCTGAGGAGGATCGGGAGAAAACTGCTTCACCACCCCAATGGGACTCTGCGAGTTTGACAGAATTGCCGTTTGGGCCTCAGCATTGCCCCCGGGACATTCCAGAGAGTGTGGAGAGCTGTCTGGGACATCTCAACTTTCGAAACCGTGTTGCTGTATCTGGACGACGTGATTGTCTACTCCAAGACATATGAAGATCATCTAAGCACCCTGGCAGAGGTAATCGAGTCACTGTCCCAAGTATGGGATGAAACTGAAGCCCTCTAAATGCCATCTGCTCAAACGGAAGGTACAGTACTTGGGCATATTGTCAGTTCCGAAGGAGTAGCCCGGATCCCGAGAAGGTCACAGCCATCCAGAAATGGCCGGAGCCGAAGAATCTAAGGAGGTGCGCAGTCCTGGGATTAACAGGTTACTACAGGAGGTTCGTGAAAGATTACACTAAGAAGGCGGGCCCTTTACAGGACCTCCTGGTCGGACAACCTCTCAAGAGCAGAAACCCTCCATTTAATGGGAAAAGAACAAGCTGAGGCATTCAGAGAGATGAAAGAGATACTGACAGGCGATGAAATCTTAGCCTACCCAGATTACAGCCAACCGTTCCTGCTATATACACAGATGCCAGTAACGAAGGATTAGGAGCTGTCCTCAGTCAGAAGCAGAACGGCCAAGAAAAAGTCATCGCGATGCCAGCAGAAAACTCAGCCAACTGAGAGGAACCCGGAAAACTATAGCAGCTTCAAACTGGAGTTCCTGGCGCTGGGTCTGGGCCATTACCGAAAGATTTAAAACATTTATCTTGCCTCCAACAAGTTCACTGCGTACACAGACAACAACCCCTTGACGCACCTTTAAAACAGCCAAGCTGGGAGCCATGGAGCAACGTTGGATGCTCGGTTGTCAAACTACCAGTTTACATCAAATACGAGCGGGCCGTGAAAATGCTAACGCGGACGCCTTTCCAGAATGCCGCATGAATCTGACACGGAGGAAGAATCAGACGATCTGGAAGAAATCGAGCTACCGCGTTCCACCGAAATGGGATGGTCCAAGAGCAACGGGTCACAGGAAGCGGTGTGGTGAGATGTTGAACCCTTTACCTCATCACAGCTGGAAAGAGACTCAGGACCAGCGTCCCGTGGTCACCGTGTCAAGGAGCTGATAAAACAGGAAGGTTCCTCTTGGAGAAAGATGCATCCATGCCAGCAAAGCTCCTGTGGAATGAGAGAAGCCGGTTATTCATTTACCGTGAGAAATTGTGCAGGAGATACGTCGACCCAAGGACCCATGAGATGGTTTGGCAAATAGTGGCCCGAGAGCAGACATCCAAATGGTGCTGGAAGCCTACCACGATCAAGCAGGACACTTGGCTGGAGAAAGCTGGAGACCTGTTGAGGTGCCGGTTCTACTGGTAGGGATTTGCGCAGCTCCATCGAGAAGTGGTGCCGGAACTGTGGACCCCTGTGGCCTCAGACGAAAAGACTACAGTAGCCAGAGGGCACCCTTGCAGCCTATCCGGACGACTCGTCCCTTGGAGATCGTGGCATTGGATCACGTCAAGTTGTCCCCAAGCAGGTCAGGATACACATATGCCCTGACCATGGTGATCACTATTCCAGGTTTCTGGTGGTCGCCCCTGTCAAAGATCTGACAGCAGAGACAGCAGCAAGAACCTTCCAAGCAAGTTTCTGCAGACCACACGGATATCCAGAACAGGTACTGACTGATCGAGGTCCAGCCTTTGAAGCTGAACTGTTTCAAGAATTCTGTCAATTGTATGGATGTAAAAAGATCAGAACAACACCATACCACCCTCAGACCAAATGAATCACATTGTCCTCGACTTACTGAAAACTGTACCACTGAAGAAAGAAATCGGTGGCCAGACTTGTTACCTGACCTGGTTGACTTGTACAATCATATTCTAGTAAGTTCCACCAACTGCACTCCAGCCTACCTTATGAGAGCAAGACCGGGAAGGCTGCCAATGGACTTAGAACTCGGTGTGGTAGAACCAGAGGCTGATGACAGTGCTGAAGATTGGGACACCACTCGACAAGAACAGTACAAGAGAGTACAAGCCTGCGTGGAAAACAGTCTCAACAAAGTAAGAGAAAAGCAAGAGATGAACTATAACAAAAATGCTCCCGCTAAGCCTTTATGCCTGGAGAAATGGTGCTCAAAAGGAAAAGAAGAACACATAAGTTGGATGATCAGTGGGAACAGGAGCCCTATGTCGTGCAAAATTCCAATTTCGATAACAGCAAGGTCTGTACCATCAGCAAGGATGGAGGAAAAACGACGGCAACTGTGTCTAGAGATCAATTGAAGTTGTGTCCTGGCCCATTAAAGCTCCGTGAAGCAAACCCTGTTGTTCATCAAGGAGAGAGTGCTGAAGCGGTCATACACACGGATTTGGGAGATTTACCTGCAGATTGGCCCAGATTGGGAGATGCTGTAATTATTCCTGTGCTGCAGTTTTATCAACCGCAAAAGGAGTCTCTACAACCGGTCATACCAATTGTGCCAGTTGAGCCAGTTCCAGAAGGACCTGTTCCGGCAGACCCTCAACCATCATAACCCGAAGCAGCGGACCCGCAAGAAGCAGCACCACAAGAAGTGGAGTCCTCTGTGAAGCTGGTGAAGCAGTACCGCGCCTCCCCCAGTCACTAGCATGCTTGCCACGTCCCTAGAGAGGTGAGTCGTGTCTATAGTTTGCCGTTACGCAGAACAGAAAGGTTAGAGACTACTATACCTGACGCTACCCCACGTAGGTCAGAACGTATCACTAAAGGTAAACTACCTGTTCGCTATCAGGAGTAGTCCTAGAAAACTAGTCTAGCAAGACCCAGACAGGGTTTATTGTCACTGACCAAATGTATAAAGTTTGAAATATATATATATTTATGTGTCTTTTTCCCTAATGGACTGAGAGGCTGTGGACTGTGCCAGCCCAAGAACTTGTCTTTGTAAATAGTTGCGCTTCGGTGCATTATCTTGGTTTTACAAAAAACCACTATTACTATCTACCTCTGAAGAAAAACCCGTATGGTGGGCCTAGAGTGAGGTCTGCAGTCAGAAGTCCTGCAGCCCACCCAGGACCCACGTGGGAGGTTTTTGGTGCGGGTCCTCCACAAGTATCTTGTATATATGCGAATGTTTGATATTTTGATACTTTTGATACTTTTGTATTCTTCATTGTACAAATTGTAACGTTAAAGAAGTCGTACCTCCCGGATGGGATGAGTTATAATGTTGTTGTTAATGCAAAACAAAATGTTCTTTTTTGTCTTTTACAGCCCGGGAGTGCTGTGTTTTACCAAGGGGGGATGTGTAGCCCAGCTACGCAGGCACACATAAAAGTCCAGGAGAGTGCACAGGAAGGTAACAGCAAAGCTTGATATCTATGCACTTCACTCACACTTTTAGACACACCCATCAGGGGTACAAGAGGAAGTGACACTTAGCAATCAGAGTTCAGTCTGTTTCCTGTCTTCGGACAGTGCAGTTCAGTGCTAGTTCAGTCTGGACTTGGACTAGGAGAGAGGACTGAATCCTCGCAGAGCTAGCGTAGCTCACCTGACAAAGAAGTGGAGGCTAGTACGGGTGAAGTGCATCATCCTAGCCTAGTCAGAGCTACCCTTAATCAGTACCTCAGTAGAAGCTGAAACAAGGAGGAAACTGAGAGCTGCTCAGCGAGCTAGGAAGAAAGCTGACTATTTCCATCGAAAGCTACAAGTGCTTATGCAAAGAGCGAGAGCAGGGCGAAGGGCAAAGTGGAGAAGACAGATAGAGAAGTGCAACAGGTATTGGATTACCTGCACTAAATTGCCGGACACCGGGGTCCGAAGCGTTGCTACAGTTTCAAGCTTAGTAACAAGAAAACCGGAGGCATCTGGACTACAGGTCGCAGAGAGCAGCCCTAAGTGTCAGTACGTAATCGGAGTCAGGAGGAACAAGGACTTTTTAGCAGGGCCCCGCATAAAAGGACTCTGTTCTCACCACATAGAAGGCTCCACCACAATATTGGCCGGGCAGTACAGCTATTGAGAAAGCTGGAGATTCAGAGTTAACTTCGCTTCAGGCAAGTTGGACTCACATGTATATGGAGTAAAGGAGGCCTCTAACCTGCTCAGCTGTTACCCGAATGTGCACTCTCCACCCCGACCAGCTCCCCGGGATCTGCTTGAACCATCTACCAGTAAAAGGTATGAAAAGAAGCTGTATTGTGTGCGACTGAATTATATCTACACCCTGCATCATCGTCACCATAGACTTCCAGGGACCCGTCTCACCTGTGGGAGACTTACTACCAAGCTGCCCATAACATCCCCTGTGAAAGTCCTTAGAGCAGCGCTGGTACAATTTACCAGAAACCGCAGGTGGCGTCACGAACTACCTATCCTTAAAATCCCCTGTAAATATTCCCCATTGTATGAGCGCCCAGGGCCACGGACCGAGCCACCGCTACCAGTGACAACTCCCATAGATTTCCATGGGCTCGGTGCCGAGTACCCCATTGCCCTGGTACTAAGTGCGACTCACATAGACCTTCGAGTAGGGGCAATACATAAAGAACAGTTGTCTTGTTATGTGTTGGAGGGTCTTCCTACTCCTATTCTGTTGGGACTTCCCTGGTTGGCTAAACATAACCCAGTGATTGATTGGCAATCCAGAAAGATAAGCCAGTGGGGTGAATTTTGCAAGAATAACTGCATGAACACGGTCATCGGTGCGGTCGTGCCTAGGACTTTGCCTCCTTTTCTGGAGGACTTTGGGGAGATGTTCTCAGAGGAGGGGTGTCAAAAGTTACCTCCTCATCGCACGTATGACTGCTCAATAAAATTGCTTCCTGATGCCTTATCTCGTAGTTTCCCAGGGGCCGGAAAGACGGATGACCCGGTTCCTATCCTTCAGGAAGGAGTGGTGGTGTCGGCTGTGTGCTCTGAGCTTGAGGAGGAGGTGTTGGAGGCTCAGGGGGACGCCCCTGTAGGACCTCCAGGGAGACTGTTTGTTCCTAATCAGTTAAGACAAAAAGTTATCGAGGCACATCATAGTTCTGCTTTAGCAGGACATCCAGGGAGTAAAGCAACTGTGGATCTCCTTTCTCGCCGGTTTTGGTGGCCTAACTTAAATAAAGAGGTAATAACTTTTGTCGCGTCCTGTGGAGTTTGTGCTCGCTCTAAGACCCCACATACCCGTCCATCTGGGGTTCCTGAGGAGGAACGATTCTCGTCGTCACTTGCTTCAGTTTGGAGAGGAGTGCTGAATGGTCTGAGTGCTATGGGGAACTGTTTCAAGCGGAGGTCTGATAGGAGGAGAGTGTCTGGTCCGGACCTAGGTGTGAACGATCTGGTGTGGTTGTCTACCAAGAATATAAAACGCAAAGTTCCCTCCTGGAAACTGGGTCCCAGGTTCATCGGTCCATACAGGATCAGTTCTATAATTAATCCTGTGGCATTTCGTCTGGACCTCCCTCCTACGTTTAAAATCCATAATGTATTTGTGTAGCCCAGCTACGCAGGCACACATAAAAGTCCAGGAGAGTGCACAGGAAAGTAACAGCAACGCTTGATATTCATTCACTGTCACTCACACTTTCAGACACACCCATCTGAGATATAGGAGGGAGTGACACGTGGCTTTGGTGGTTAGTCAGTCAGCCAACCTAGGAGGGAGAGTAGTGGAATCTGGCTCCTGTCTTTGTACGGATCAGCTCAGTGTCAGTCCAAGTGGGACTTAGAAGATACTGAGGGCTACTCAGCGAGCCCTAGAGAAAGCTGACCTCGCCATTGAAGGTTACAAGTGCTTATGTTAAAAGCGGGAAGCAGGGCGAAGGGCACAGTGGAGAAGTTAGAGAAGTGCTTTAGGTATTGGATTGCCTGCACTAAGTTGCCGGACACCGGGGTCCGAAGCGTTGCTACAGTTTCAAGCTTAGTGACAAGAAAACCGGAGGCATCTGGACTACAGGTCGCAGAGAGCAGCCCTAAGTGTCAATACGTAACCGGAGTCAGGTGGAACAGGGACTTTGAGTCAAGCGCAGACAAAAGTAAGGACTTAGTTTCATCACTTAGAAGACTCCACCACAACGTTGGCCGGGCAGTACAGCTATCGAGAAAGCTGGGGATTCAGAGTTAACTTCGCTTCAGGCAAGTTGGACTCACATACAATTGAAGTTAAGGAGGCCTCTAACCTGCTCAGCTGTTACCGGAATGTGCACTCTCCACCCCGACCAGCTCCCCGGGATCTGCTTGAACTACCATCAGTAAAAGGTATGAAAAGGAACTACCTTGTGTGTGACTGAATTCTTACTACACCCTGCATCATCCTCACCAAAGACTTCCAGGGACCCGTCTCACCTGTGGGAGACTCACTACCAAGCTGCCCCATAACATCCCCTGTGAAAGTCCTTAGAGCAGCGCTGGTACAATTTACCAGAAACCGCAGGTGGCGTCACAAACTACCTATCCTAAATATCCCCTGTAAATATTCCCCCATTGCACGACCGCCAGGGCCACGGACCGAGCCACCGCTACCAGTGACAACTCCCATAGACTTCCATGGGCTCGGCTCCGAGTACCCCATAGCCTTGGTATCCACAATTGTGGTGCGTGTCGATACATATTCCACAAATCGTTGCTTAAGAGGTACGTGGCGCCAGTTATACCGTCACTTCTACCTCCTCCTCCAGTGGTGGTCAATGGTAACTTAGAATTTCAAGTGTTGAAGATCATTGACTCACGTCTGAATCGCCGGTCCCTTCAGTATTTGGTTCATTGGAAGGGATATGGTCCTGAGGAGAGGACGTGGGTCTCTGCGTCTGAGATTAACGCAGATCGATTGGTTCGGACCTTCCACACGACTTACCCGGACAGACCTGGCCCTGAGGGTCCGGAGGCCCCTCGTAGAAGGGGGGGTACTGTCATGGGTGCATCGCCACGAAGATTGTCGCGATTGCACATTCTGACTTCTCGCAGCTGAGTTGCTGTTTCTTTGTGTTTGGTAATGAGGGAGTTAATTTTACCTAGCTCTTTGCTAAGACTAGGTCCAGCCTCGCCCGGCTGCTTTTGATTATGTTCTAATTAGCTTCCTTTATATAGCTGCCAGTCTGCTGGTTAGATGCCGGTGAAAGCATTCATACAGACTGCAGATAGGATCGGTTCTGAGAAGACTTAAGCTAAGAGCTCTTTTGTTGTTTCTCCTCACCTTGCTTATAGTTTATCTCCTAGACCTTTGGTGTTCCCTCTGTGTTTTAATGTTGTATGCAAGACAGTATTTACTTTATCCCCTGTCTGTCTCGTTTGTCTATACTGTTTGTTAACCTTTACCTGTCCATTCCCTATGGTGGTAATCAGGGTCCTTCTAAGGACTAGATTACAGTGGTCAGGGATTTATAGGAGACAGGGTTTACGCTGGTGGCCTGGACCTCTGTACCATTAACAGTACCTCCAGGTAGAGGGACTAGTCAGGACCCCAGTTTAGGGTCAGCATAGACCCCGGTCCACCTCTAGCCAGAGACAGCGTGAAAAGGATTCAGTATTGACCCACAGGATATTATGTCAGGTAATACTATGCTATATATACATGTTAATGTTACCTATTTATATGTTATATAGAATGTTGTCCCACTTGATAGATTACTGACATTATATATTTATACATCTGCTAGACAGCGTGACAATGAGTTGCTGCGTCTTTCTCTGACCAGCATGGCCAGCCAACTTAGAAGAATGACCCCAGCGCAGAACACGACTACGATCAGAGACGGACACGAAAGTCTTCCCAGGAGGAAGCCGGGCCAGATCAGTAGAGGCAACAGAGACTAACTTAGAAGGTTCAATAATGTGCTGAGGTTCCTCCTCCAGTTCAGGAGGCAAGAAGGCTCTAGAGAGTACGTCTGCCTTGATGTTCTTGTCAGCTGGACAGAAATGAAGTACAAAATTGAAACGAGCAAAAAATAATGCCCAACGGGCCTGACGAGGATTCAGTCTTAAAGCAGATTGGAGATAGGCAAGGTTTTTATGGTCGGTGAATATGATTACCTGGTGATGAGCTCCTTCAAGAAGATGTCTCCATTCTTGCAGAGCCAATTTGATGGCCAACAGTTCGCGATCACCGACAGAATAATTCCTTTCTGCAGGAGAAAAAACCTTGGAAAAAAAACCACACGAGATCATCCGCCCGGTAGACGACTACTGGGTCAGAACAGCTCCTGCACCTATGGAAGAAGCGTCAACTTCAAGAAAAAATTGCTCAGTTGAATTAGGACGATGGAGAACGGGTGCGGAAGCGAAGGCTTTTTTGAGAGAAACAAAGGCCTCTTCTGCCTCGGAGGACCATTCCTTAGAGTTTACACCTTTCCGGGTTAAGGCTGTGATTGGAGCCACTCGGGTGGAAAAGTGTGGAATGAATTGCCGGTAGTAATTGGCGAATCCGAGGAACCTTTGTATGGCTTTTAGCCCAGACGGACGAGGCCAGTTGAGAACTGCAGACAACTTCTCCGGATCCATCTTTAATCCTGTGGAAGATACAATGTACCCAAGGAAAGGCAAAGAAGATTGCTCAAAGAGGCATTTCTCATATTTGGCATAGAGCCTGTTCTCTCTCAGTCTTTGTAAGACCAGGCGTACTTGCCTCCGGTGTGACGTCAAGTCAGCAGAAAAAATCAAAATATCGTCCAGGTAAACCACGACACAAGTATAGAGCAAGTCCCTGAAAATGTCATTAACAAATTCCTGAAAAACCGCAGGTGCATTGCTTAGGCCGAATGGCATTACCAGGTATTCATAGTGGCCGTCACGGGTGTTGAAGGCTGTTTTCCATTCGTCTCCCTCTCTGATTCGGATCAGGTTGTAGGCCCCTCTGAGGTCCAATTTGGTGAAGATCTTGGCCCCTCGGAGACGATCAAACAGCTCTGAAATAAGAGGTAATGGATACCTGTTTTTTACCGTGATTTGATTTAGACCCCGATAGTCAATGCAGGGCCGCAAGGACCCGTCCTTTTTCTTCACAAAGAAGAATCCAGCTCCTGCCGGTGACGATGACTTCCGGATAAATCCTCTAGCCAGATTCTCTTGAATGTAGTCCGACATGGCCTGAGTCTCTGCCTGTGAAAGGGGATAAACTCTCCCGCGAGGGGGTGATGCTCCTGGAAGAAGCTCTATCTGACAGTCATACAACCTGTGTGGAGGTAGTCTCTCAGCCTCTGTAAGGTTCTGTGTACATGTTCCTGAAACTCAGTTTTTCCGTCAGCCATTTTACTTTCTGTCTTGCTGCAGCTGTCTTGCCCTCAGTCAATATGGAGTTTCCAGCTTGCATGTTCCCGCCCTGATTCTCTCCCTCTTGCTTCTTAAGCAGCCACAGCTGAGCAATCAGTGCTTCAGAATCAAGCCTGCAGTGAACCTGTGACCTGACTCTGGAAGCCTTGGACCTTGTACTCCAGTTATTTCCTATTGTGGAACTTTGGAACACTCGTGGACTTTGGAACCTTGCTATTTGATAAATCCACGTTTGCATGGACTTATGATAACAGAGAAGAGATCCTGAACCTGTTGTGAGAGTGATTGCTGAGCTTAAGTTACTCTGGCCTGCTGCGTCTCCTGCTTTTGTATCTGCAAACTGTGTGACTATTATTGCCACTTGTATGAAGTAATACAAGACCTTCTATATCAAACCTGTGACTCCTGTGTTTTCATCGCACCCAAGCACAAGACACTATATGAACTGTACTCCTTACATTACAAGATTCTGAAGCCAAACGTTAGTGTCTGCTGGGTCTGGAAAGGCTGTGTCTGCTGTAACTGTGGATATCAGATGTCCGGTTGTACTTTCTGTGATGACAGTGGTTGTGACTTCTCACAACCATTCCAGGTGAGCAATTCCCTTAAGTTTTTTTTCTGCAGTGTTACCACAGGTAAACACTATTGTTTTTTTTTTCTTTCCTCTTTTTGTCTGCTGTAACTGTGGATATCAGATGTCCGGTTGAACTTTCTGTGATGATAGTGGTTGTGACTTCTCACAACCATTCCAGGTGAGCAGTTCCCTTAATTTTTTTTTCTCTCTGCAGTGTTACCACAGGTAAACACTATTGTTTTTTTTTCTTCTCCTCTCCTTCCAGTACTCCTGTCTTAAAAGATCTGGAAAATGGAGGCCCGCATAAAGGAACTTTGCGGAGTGACTGATAACATCCTTGCAGATTTGCAGACTATAAAAACCCGTTTTACAAACCTACAGGACCTCACTAACCACAATTTGCAAGTGTTTGGACAGACTGCCCAGGATTTGCGAGCCAGGATTGAGGTTCTAGAGGAGCGAGTCCAGGCTCCTGCCGTAGCCCCGAGTTCTGGGATTCCTAAGTTGCCCCCTTTTCGTTTTGGCGGTGAACGTGAGAAAGTCAGGGGATTTATTAATCAATGCAATCTTTTTTTTTCTGCACATGCTTCACAATTTCCCACTGAACGATCTAAAGTGCTTACTATAATTATGTTGCTTACCAACAAGGCTTTGATGTGGGCAAACCCTCTGATTGAGACTGAGGATGAATGTTTGGATCATCTTGATGCTTTCATTTCAGCCATGGGGCAGGTGTTTGATGACCCCAATCGAGGTGCAACAGCTGAAGCAGCCATGTTAGCTTTGCGCCAAGGTAAGCACTCGGTAGCTGAATATGCCTTGGATTTCAGGAGATGGGCCCTTGATACCACCTGGGACAGTTCCGCCAAAAAATCTATTTTCGAAAGGGGTTATCTCCACTGATTAAGGATGAACTTGCTCGTGCCGACCCTCCCACTGCGTTAGGTGACTTTATTAACTACTGCATCCGTATTGATACTCGTCTAACTGAACGCAGGCAAGAGAGATGGTTCGAAAGCAATCGCACTAACCTTTTCCTACCTTCCTCTCCAGCTAAGGAACCTTTGAGTAGGATCACACGGGAACCTGAACCTGAACCCATGCAGGTAGACTCTTTACAATGACGGGTTAGTGATGCACGCAAGGAACATCATTTTAAGGAGAATCTATGTTTCTATTGTGGTAAGTCAGGGCACTTCATTATAAACTGCCCCAGCCGTTCTCGTAAGACTACTGCAGCACTCATTCACTGTGAGTGTTGCGAGAGGGGATCTGTTAGGTCCGAGCCTCAGGCTCCAGAGAGATCTGCAGCAACAGATCTTGATTTCTCGGACTTAAACTCCGTTACTTCTGAGGACGTTGACTGTGTAAACGCTGCTATTTTTCAAGTTTCCTCAGCGGTGTCCCAGCTGAGTTGTAAGAAAAACAATTCTCATTGCTTTCTTTCCATCAAACTCTGGGTTGACTCAGCTTGGGTGTCTAGCTCTGCTATGATCGACTCAGGGGCAAGTGGAAATTTTATGGATGTCTCCTATGTTCTGAAACAGGGGATACGTTCAGTGAAGAAGGCTACTCCAGTACAGATGGAAACTGTGGATGGCTCCCTGCTGACCTCTGGACCAGTGGATCAGGAAACAGAGCCTTTGAGGGTTCTTATGGGTAAAGATCATCAGAGAAACTGTCCTTTATGCTTATCTCTTCTCCCCACTTTCCCATTATTCTAGGGCTACCATGGCTGCAGGCTCAGAATCCTACCATTAACTGGGAGACCAAGGAATTACACTTTCCAGAGAAACAGATGAGTCCAAAAGTTTCAGCTTGCTCTGTTCCTAAAGGAACCATGTCAGTCCCTGAACTACCAGCTGTATACCAGGACTATGTGGATTTATGTGACAAGAAGAACGCTGACCAGCTTCCCCCTCAACCGTCCATATGATTGTCCAATTGAATTATTGCCTGGAGCAGAGATACCTTTTGGTAAGATCTACCCCCTGGCGGGGCCCGAGCTAAAGGCTTTAAAGGATTACATAGACGAAAATCTAGCCAAGGGCTTCATACGCCCCTCTTCATCTCCTGCAGGTGCACCCATCTTCTTTGTAAAGAAGAAAGATGGATCTCTGAGACCCTGCGTAGACTATAGGGAACTCAATAAGGTTACTATTAGAAACCGTTATCCATTGCCTTTAATCCCTGAGTTATTGGAGAGAGTGCGACATGCCAAAATTTTCTCTAAACTAGATCTCCGTGGGGCCTATAACTTAGTCCGTATTAGACCTGGGGATGAATGGAAGACTGCATTCAGGTCACGCTATGGACACTTTGAATATCTAGTTATGCCTTTTGGTCTGAGTACCCGCCCCAGCCACTTTCCAACACTTGGTGAATGACATCTTCAGGGATCTCCTAGATACATTCGTGGTGATTTATTTGGATGATATTCTAATTTTTTCTAACTCCACAGAGGAACATCATGGACATGTGAGAATGGTCTTGGAACGTCTAAGACAAAATCATCTTTACATCAAACTTGAAAAGTGTGAATTCCATAGGACCGAAATTCAATTTCTGGGGTATGTACTGTCTACACAAGGAATTAGTATGGATGGAAGCAAGACCCAAGCCATCAAGGATTGGCCAAGTCCTAGAAATGTGAAGGAGGTGCAGCGCTTCATCGGGTTTGCCAACTTCTATAGACGTTTCATTAGGAATTTCTCTGAGGTAGTGTCACCTATCACCCAACTTACCCGGAAAGAGTCTAGGTTCTCCTGGACTCCCCAAGCCCAGGAAGCATTTTCCCGTCTAAAAGATAAATTTACCACTGCACCTATCTTAGTACATCCCAAACCCGAACTTGCCTTCATAATAGAGGTGGATGCTTCAGACTGTGCCGTTGGAGCTATACTCTCTCAGAGAACAGGTGAGAAGAATGTCTTGCATCCCTGTGCCTTCTTTTCCCAGCAGTTGTCTTCGGCTGAGAGGAACTACGATGTGGGCAATAGAGAGTTGTTGGCCATTATTGCCGCCTTCAAAGAATGGAGACACCTTCTTCAGGGAGCTGCACAGCAAATAGTCGTCCTGACAGACCATCGTAACCTTGAATTTATCAGGTCGGCTAAGTGCCTGACTCCTCGCCAGGCTCGCTGGAATCTTTTCTTAAACCAATTTAATTTTATCATTTCTTATAGACCAGGATCGCGCAATGGAAAGGCTGATGCACTCTCTAGGATTTATTCAGCAGAGACACGTCCACTTACTCCTCCTAAGACTATTCTTCCTGACTCTAGATTCCTGGAGTGATTCATAATCAAGACCTACTTAAGGACATCAAGGAAGCATACCATGCGGATTCCTTTTTGGCACAACCCCCAAGGACGTAAGTCTTGTCTTTAAGAATGGTGTGTGGATTCAGGGACAACGTCTGTATATTCCTGAAACAGTCAGATTAAGAGTATAGCAACTCATTCACGATTCCAAGATAGCTGGGCATAGAGGAATTCTAAAGACACAGGAATTTCTTTCTCGTTTCTTTTGGTGGCCCACTTGCAGGAAGGATTTTTAAACTATGTCACTTCATGTGAAGTCTGTGCAAGATGCAAAACACCTCGCTCCTCACCAACTGGTCTGTTGCAACCTCTTCCCACCCCGTCCCGCCCGTGGGGATCCATTTCTATGGACTTCATTGTGGAGTTACCAACCTCTCAAGGAAGAACACCATTCTAGTGGTGGTTGATCGTTTAACAAAGCAGCTCATTTTATCCCTTGTGTCGCTTACCCACTGCAAGACAGACATCAGATTTGATGATTAAAAATGTGTTTCGTTTACATGGAGTACCAGATGAGGTTATTTCGGATCGAGGGTGCAATTCACTTCAAGTTTTGGCAAAATTTCTGTGCAGCATTGGACATTAAAGTGAACCTTTCTTCTGCTTTTCATCCTCAGACTAATGGACAGACGGAACGAACCAATCAGACCCTGGAGCAGTATCTTCGCTGCTTTATCTGCCACCTACAGGATGATTGGGTGGATCTACTTCCACTGGCTGAGTTTCTTATAACAACTCTCAGAGCGCCTCCACTAAGCAGTCTCCTTTTTACTCCAATTTAGGTTATCATCCTAATATTCTTCCTCGATTTCCCATAGAAACGCCTTTGCCAGCAGTGGCTGAAAGAATCACGTCTTTACAAAAGAATATGGATCTTCTAAAGGGAAATCTGGAATTGGCTCAGGAAAGGTACAAGAAAGCCGCAGATAAATTTCGTAAACCTGCACCAGCTTTCAAGGTAGGAACCTGTCTGGCTGTCAACCAGAAATCTTAAGTTAAGAATTCCATCATCTAAGTTGGGACATAAATACATTGGACCTTATAAAATCAGTAAAATTATAAGTGCTGTCGCTTGTCGTCTTCAACTGCCCAGAACTATGAGAATCCACCCTGTCTTTCATGTATCTCTACTAAAGGCTGCGACACCCAATAACGTTTCCTGGACGTTCTTCTCCTTGCCCTGACCCAGTGCTAGTCGATGGTCAGGAAGAATTTGTGGTGGAAAGGATTCTAGATTCCAGGTTGTATAGAAATCAGTTACAATATTTGATTAAATGGCAGGGCTACCCAGTGGAGGACAATTCATGGGAACCCGTCAATAACGTTAATGCTCCTCGCTTGCTCCGTCAGTTTCATCAGAGGTACCCACACAAGCCTGGTCTGAGGTCATCCGGAGGTTGTCCCTAAGGGGGGAGTAATGTAAGGTTCTGTGTACATGTTCCTGAAACTCATTTTTTCCGTCAGCCATTTTACTTTCTGTCTTGCTGCAGCTGTCTTGCCCTCAGTCAATATGGAGTTTCCAGCTTGCATGTTCCCGCCCTGATTCTCTCCCTCTTGCTTCTTAAGCAGCCACAGCTGAGCAATCAGTGCTTCAGAATCAAGCCTGCAGTGAACCTGTGACCTGACTCCTGGAAGCCTTGGACCTTGTACTCCAGTTATTTCCTATTGTGGAACTTTGGAACACTCGTGGACTTTGGAACCTTGCTATTTGATAAATCCACGTTTGCATGGACTTATGGTAACAGAGAAGAGATCCTGAACCTGTTGTGAGAGTGATTGCTGAGCTTAAGTTACTCTGGCCTGCTGCGTCTCCTGCTTTTGTATCTGCAAACTGTGTGACTATTATTGCCACTTGTATGAAGTAATACAAGACCTTCTATATCAAACCTGTGACTCCTTGTTTTCATCGCACCCAAGCACAAGACACTATATGAACTGTACTCCTTACATTACAGCCTCCTTTTTCCCAAAGACGTCAGAGAAGGACCAGTAGGCGGAAGGCAACCCTGGCAGGGTATCAGGCTGGACTGGAGGCGAAACAGGTTGAATCCGGGTTAAGCAACGATTCATGCAGGTATCTCCCCAACGCAGAACTTCTCCATTTTCCAATTAAGGACTGGTTCATGCATCTGGAGCCAAGGTAAACCTAGAAGCATGGGATGGGATAAACCGGGATATACATAAAATCGCATTCGTTCAGTATGCATTAGACCTACCCGGAGTTCCACAAACTCGGTTTGAAACTGGACGGGCTCGGTCAGCGGTTTGCCATCCACGGCGGACACCTGTAACGGATCAGGAAGACGCTGGACTGGTAAGCGGTAATGATCCACAACCGCCTGCTGGATGAAGTTCCCTGCAGCTCCAGAATCCAATAGACAATGTTCGGAGAACTTCACTGCTCCACAAGACACGGTGACTGAGATGCGTTAAAGAGGGAGAGACTGTTCACTACCTAGGTTGGCCCCTCCTACCGGACCTAGGCACTGGAGTTTCCCGACTTTTTGGGACAGAAAGGATCAAATGTTCAGAACTACCGCAGTAGTAACAACTTCCCTCCTTGCGACGTGCCTCCCGGCGGCGGGTGGCCAAAACTTACATGGTCCACCTCCATGGCCTCAGAGGCGGAGGGCGAAGTACCTGGTTTGTACAAACTAGAGTCCAAGTGATAGGACCTTTTGTCCCGCTTGATCTCCATGGAGCGCTCCTGGAAACGCAGGCAATTCGGGTTGCCAAGGATATTATCTCTTTCAAGAGGGTAGGTCTGTCCCGTCCTGCCAGCTCATCCTTGATTCTTCCGGATAGCCTTCCCAGAATTTTAGCAACCAGGGCCTCATTGTTCCACGATAATTCAGACGAGAGGGTGCGGAATTTAACAGCATACTGAGCTACCGTGAGAGTACCTTGGCGCAGGCGGAGCAGAGCTGATGCAGTCGAAGTGGTGCGACCAGGTTCATCGAACGTCCTGCGAAAAGCCTCTAGGAAAGATTGAAGATCGTTAACCAGCGGATCCCCTCTCTCCCATAGCGGGTTTAGCCAGGCGAGGGCCCTCTCCTCCCAGGTGTGACATGATGAAGCCCAACTTGGCTCGGTCAAAGCAACATATGCCCCAAGATTTCGAAGTGTAGAGTGCACTGATTGAGGAAACCCCGACACAGAGTAGGATCACCCTGGAAGCGGGTAGGAGCCGCCAGGCGGGGACCTTTACTTGCCATGGGAACTGGTACCTGAGTATTGATAGAAGAGTCAGGTGCAGACGAGGACCCCAAGGAATCCATGCGGGTAGACAAGCTGCGTAGATAAGTCGTGTCTTGTCCTGTTGAACTCCTAAACGGGCCACCTCCTGGCACAGATCCGTGGTCGGAGGTCTCTGGGATCCGCGGGTTCCATGGCCGGAGCAATCTGTAACGAATGGAAGCGGAGGCAGAGTGTGGTTGAAGTTCACTTTTCGTATTTATTTTTTAATGTGGAACCTCAAGACCGCGGTCCGGGGGGCTCCGAAGGGGGCGTAACTAGTGAGCCCCGTGTACCCGTAGTAAGGCCCCCGAACAGGACCAGAATGGAATACCACGGGACACAGGTGCTACCTCCAGTTAAGACCCCGACACGTGGCAGCGTCCCAGAGGGACCAAAAGGTAAACAGGTATATACAGAGTCCGTGGAGGGTTCTTGACGGAGAAGGGTAAGGTCCTGGTCCAGAATGGATGGAAGTAGGCTGGCTCCAGTGACCTTGTCACGGTCCACGGGTACGGATGGCTGATGGCGGAACGGGATGACACTTGCGCCAGTAATAGCCGAGATTGTCCAGATATCCAGATACAGGTTAGCAATGATCTGAGGAGACAAACAGTGTAAGCGAAGACAGGACTGCAGACGCAGCGCAGACAGATCAGGAACAGAACCGGATGTAGCAATGATAGAACACGTTGCTCCAGCCTCCCTAATGGGTGGAGTGACCAGATATAGTACTGAGTGCGCAGCCATTGGTTAATTAGCAATTTCAAAAGATGCACGCTGCCCCTTTAAGAGAGGCGGTGAGCGCGGCCTCGCGTCCTAAGCAGACTGTCTGGAGGCCTGCCAGCAGCGTGCCAGGAAGTGGAGGAGGACACAGGACGCCGGGGAACAGATGGGACAGAGACCCCAGCCCACGCACAGACTGCCGCAGAGGGACAGCCCGAGGAAAAAGGTGAGTGAGCAGAACGGAGTGCAGAGGCAGCGCTGGGACCGGGTGTAACAACAAGCCTCAAAACTTCTGGAACAAGGTAATTTGGAGTGAAGACACCAAAATTGAACTTTTTGGCCACAACCTTAAATGTTAAATTTGGAGAAGGTCAACAAGGCCTATGATGAAAGGAACACCATTCCTACTGTAATCATGGAGGGGGATCGCTGATATTTTGGGGATGTGTGAGTTACAAAGGCACAGGAAAACTTGGTCAAGGTAGAAGAAAAGATGAATGTAGCACGTTATCAGCAAATACTGGAGGCAAATTTGCAATCATCAGCCCGGGAGCTGCGCATGGGACGTACTTGGACGTTTCAACGACCAAAACGTAAGGCCAACGTCGACCTGTCATTGGCTACAGCAGAGCAGAGTGAAGGTTCTGGAGTGGCCATCTCAGTCTCCTGACCTCAATATCATTGAGCCACTCTGGGGATATCTCAAGCGCACAGTCCATGCTAGACAGCCCAGGAATTTACAGGAACTGGAGGCTTTTTTGCCAAGAAGAGTAGGCATCTTTACCATCTGAGAAAATAAAAGAACCTCATCCACAACTACCACAAAAGACTTCAAGCTGTCATTGATGTTAGAGGAGGCAATACACGGTATTAAGAAATGGGGTATGTGAAACTTTTGATCAGGGTCATTGGATGTTTTGGGTTGTCATTATGATTTTTAAAAAGAGAAAACACAGTAGTTTGATAATAAATGGCTTCACCCAATCACTAACCATGAGTGGAGAAAAAGTTTTGGTTGTTATCACTCATATTCTCTGAAAAAAGGCCAAGAAAGCAAAAATTCTGCTGGGGTATGTAAACTTTTGAGCACAACTGTATGTGCTATTTTCTTTTTTCCTACACAAGTTCACCTTATTCTAAGTGTACTTACAGTATGTACAGTACTTTAGGGGGCTAATTGGGTTTAAAGCTTTGACAGTCCCCGCACATTTATTATTTCCCCCGCTAGTTGAAAAAGGCCCCCGTGCATGCCTGCAGTTAATGGGGCCCCCCCTTTTTGTTAATCCCCCCGGGAAAGGGGGGCCCTTTGCCCTGTGACAAACCAAAATGTTTGGCAAAAAAAGCGGTTCCCGAGTGGGGAAATTTTGGTTCCTATTAAAAAGGCCCTACAACCCTTTTTAGAAAGGGGGGGGAAAAACAAACGAGTTTTAGGGAAAAAGCAGCTATAATGGGAGCACTTTTTATTGCTCATGGAAAAAATTTTTTTCCTTAGGAAAGTTACATGACTTTGCTAGGGAAAAAAGTTCCATTTTTTTCCCATTGAAAACCTTTTACATGATAATGGGTAATTTTTCTTAGTTTCTTTTCCCTTTTTTAAAATTGAAAAAAATAAAAATTTTAATCATTATGAATCATTTTTGGTGCTCAAATCACTGATATGCGCTTTTTTTCCCCCTATCCTCCTTGGGACCCTCCATTTTTTCATTTAACCTTTTATTCTTTTTAAATGGGGAAAAAATTTTTTTTTTGGGGGGGGGAATAAAAATTGCCATTATCAATTTGCTGTATTTTTTAAAAGCCCTTTTTTTTGGAGTATTTCTGTAGGTAGGAAACTTGGACGGCCCCAGGAGATGGGGAGAACCCCTGGGGCCGCTGTGAGGTGGGGCCACTCCCCTTTTTTTAATACTTGGACAATTACATGAATCACTATGTACGACAAAGGCGGCATTTTTATCATTTATAAAATTAACCGTTATTGTTAAAAAAATTTGGATTGAGGATAAGCCCCTTTCCCTGTAGCTAAAAGTGGGGCCCCGGGGTTTTTTAAAGGTGGGCCTTTTGGCCCCCCCAGGGGCACTAGGAAGATACCAAAAATGCAAATAAAAACATTTCCCCAAAATTAAATGGTCCTTTGGAATATTGTACAAAAAACACCCACCTTGCCTGTCCCCTGTCCTCACCCCCGCTCCCTTTCTTGTGACTCCACAGCCCCCAACCACCAGTATGTTGCCCGCAAAAAAATCTCACATTTCCCCTGCACATCCAAAAACCCGCTTTTCTGTTACTACCACGCTCCCCGGTGAGGTAGACCCAAAAAGTTTTTCCCAAAAAACCCTCGGCAAAAGGTCCCCGGAGGTCCTTGCTACCAAATTTAAATGGGGGAATAAAAGCCCCCTTTTCCCTGCCCCACTGTTTAACAACTAATTTTTTTGAAACACAGAGCATTTAAGTGGGGAAAAACCCGCACATCCGGGGGAAAAGGGGGTGAGTCCCCAAATTTGAGATTTTTCCTGCTGAATCCGGGGCGGTTGTAATATAGGGCAAAGGGGGAAACGTAAGTGTGGGGGGAAAAAGTGGGGGGGGAAAAGTGGGTTATTAAAAATGTTGGAGGGGTAAAGGTGGCCCCTGTGGGGAACATAAACATCTGGGGGGGCTGGTCGGCCATCTGGCAATTCGGCAAATACCAAAAGGGGGCCGGGCGGTCATGGGCCCCTTGTCTGCTATTTTGTTAACAGAATCAGTGCCTAAACCCCCCTAAGTTAAGACCCCTTGGAAAGCAAAAAGTCCTGGCCCGGGCACTTCCCCCCCAACCCCGCCCCGGGGGACCCCTTAGAAATTTTGGTCTTTTAGTAAATTTCCTTTTTCCCCCACCAAAAATATTAGTAATATATCCCATTGGGCTGGGGGGGGGGGGACAGCTGGGCCGGTGTTTTAAAACCCCGGGGGTAATTTTTTGTACCACGAACACAAGGTAAACAGAGGGACTTTTCCCCGTGTTGTGCACACAAGGACGGAATTTTTGGCGATGCAGTGCCGGCCACCTAGCGGGAGGGTTTAAAGGCCATTTTTGGGGAGGGGCAGCAGTTGTAACGGCCGGGCGTAAAGACCCCGTGAAACAAAGGAAAACCCCACTTATTAAGGTGGGGGGGCCCCTTTTTACAGATTTTACTTGAGATCCAAGCCCTTTGGGTTTAAAATTCAATTAAATAGTGTAGTGTGGGGACCCCGAACAGCGTAATTTTAAAATCAGGGATGAGAAGTGAAAAATATTAGAATTTCAAGAAAATTTTTTATTGATCCCAAGGAAATCTCCCTTACTAATTCTGGCAATTTTGGGGTGGCAGTCAGGGGTTAAAACCCCATTTCAATTTTTGAAAAAATTTAAAAATTTGGGTAGACGGGACTTTTTGCCGCCTCACAACTGAGTGGGGCCAAAAAATTTGGGCGCCCCCGTAACGACCCCCACCCCCAATTGGGGGTTTTCCCGGGCAATGGGGGGCCAGAGCCGAGCCCATGGAAGTCATTTTTGGGGTTTTTTCACAAATTTTTTTGTGGCTCGGTCTGTGGCCCCCGGGGGCTGGCGTTTGTTGGGGATTATTTCAGGGGTTGATGATGTCGTTCTTTACGCCCCCCGTAGTGTTCTGGTAATTTAAAATCCCAGCGCGCTGTAGATCTCTGGGGGGATGGGAGGCAGTAAAGGGGGGCCCCCCGGGGCTGGCCCCTCAAAGAAAAAATTTTTGGAAGTCGAGTGGGGTTTTAAAAAAACAGTCTCAAAACGCGCGTCTTTCCAAAAACCAAAAAATTGCAAAAAAGTTAAGGAGGTCCCAGGGAGGCTGATCCCGGAAAGGGGGATTTGAGGCACAGTTTTGGAAAAGTTAGGGGCCTCCTTTATCCCCAAAAAAAAGGCGGTGAAACTAGCATAAAGGAAAGTTCCCCCTAACTTCACAATTTTTCTGTCCCTGCCCTTTTAGCTTTGTGTTGGGGGGCCTTCCGTGAAGGCGAATTTTTTCGGGGCCTGAAATCCAAAGTCTTCACTCCCCCTGCCCCCCGCTACTATTTTACTAAAAAGGGGTTTGTCGCCCGCCCTGGGGCCGGTGTTTCCCTGGTTTTCCTGTCCGTGCCTGAAAAAACGTGACTTTGGGGCCCCCAGTGACGGTTCAACTGCGGATTTCTGAACCTTTAAGCACAAATCTTATAAACCCCATTGCCTTTCGCCTTGTCCCGCGGGGAACAAACATCTTACAACCAAAGGGTCGAGCAGTCACTTCTTTCCTTTTTCCCTTTCCAATCAAGTTAGCCACAATCCAGTTTCCAGGCGGGGGCCGACGTACCTGAACCGTCCTCTGACAGGAATGCGAAACTTCTGGGTTACAATTTTTTCTTTCCCTTAATGTATGCTGAGGAGATCCCGTTGCCAACAAAGGGTATTCCAACCCCTAAAACCAGACTCCCTTTCCAATGATGAAAAAGAAAACTAGACTCCTTTCCCCTAATACAGACTCTTCACTGTGCCGACCGACTCTCCCGTCCTTTTCCCGAAGAAGGAACAACATGACTAAAATCACCTACACATACCTTTTTCCACCCCAGGATACTCCACTACCCTAAGGGTTGTCTAGTGTTGAAAGGTGAAGATTTTTGGGCATCCCGCCTCGCCATAACCTCCAGGGTACTGGGTCCTACCCCGGGCTAATTTTTCCCCCAGGTAACGACGCACTCCGGGTTAAAATACAAAAAAAATTTTTATTTATAAAAACAATAACATCTTCCCACCCGGGGGGGTGAACCCCTTGAACTTAAAAAAATTTAAACAAAAAACAAATAGTTAAATGTCATTAATAAAAAATTAAAATATATTGAAAAGGACCCGCCCCAAAAACCTTCAACGGGGGTCCGGGTGGCGCGGACGCCAAATAAACCCTCACCAAGGCCACACCATACTTTTTTGTTTTCAGGGGAAGTTGGGGAGGTTTTTTTGTAAAAAACCAAGATAGGGCACCGAAGCGCACTATGAAAAGAAATTCCGGTTGCATAGCCTTAACCCCAAAATCTTTATAAAGAAAAACATAATTAAATCACATTTTAAAGTGCAATGTTTATATATCTCAATTATCAATTTCATCTACATTTACCAATTCCCCCCGGGATTTTAAACTAGAAATTATATTTTTTATTTAAATTTGGGGAAACCTTTTTTTTTTTTTTCAAAAAATTTTAAACTTTCTCTATTAGATGGGACCCGATATGGATCCACCAACCTTTATATTTTTTTATTTTCTGCAAACTTTTTAATTTTCCCCCCGGGGTGGGGAACGTGCAATGACCCTTGATCCCCGACCCGCAAAAAATTGCTGGATCAGGGTCTGGGGGGCAACATTCTGGGGCGAACCTCCGGGGGGAACTGGTTCGTCTCTCCACAGCACCGTTGGTCTCAAAACTGTTTTTGATATGACCCCGGGTTGGGATTGCGATTAGATTGGGTCGCAGTGGCGATGAAGAGGGACTTTAAAATTGTGTCACTTTTTGGGGCTAGTTGCGATGACTTTTAAGGGGGGGCTGGGGCACGGCCCCATCTTCTTGAGCTGGAAAGGGGGGGCGGGTGGAAAAGGGACTTTCCCGGTCGGGACGGGGGGGGCGGGCGAGGGCGTTAGGGGTACCCCCCCTTATTCCCCAAGCCCCTATAGGTTACTATAAAGCCGTTTTTTTAAGTCCCTCCCCCGGGTGGCCTTGTGGCAGGGGAATTCCACGCAGCCTGCTGACGAAGCCCTGGGTAGAGGCCCCCTTCCGGGTAAACCCCAGCCCTTTCCAGCTGGGAATCGCCACACACCCCCCGCCCCCGGGTTTCCCCCTAAGGTACCTTTTCGCGACGGACGTTCCCCTTGCGGCAATCCCGGAACTGTGCTGGGGGTTCTTCTGGATTTCCCCCTCTTCCCCGCTGGCGCCCCTTTTTCTCACGACCCGCCATTCTTGTTTCCCCCGGGCGGGTGGCACGTCTCCAAAGGGGCCCATTCGCCCGTCCACACTGGTAGGGGGGACGGATCCCTCCGGTGGGCCCTTTCCGGGGACCGATCATCTGCTCGGCCTCTTTGGGGCCGGGGGGGCGTTCCGGATTGGTGACCTCCTCAAAACCCCCCCCCTTTTCCCCCGCTTCACCAGTGGGTCGGGGAAAGGTAAATTTCGGGGGGAGCCTCCGGTTGCTCCTTGCCTTGGGAGGGAACTTTTTTTTTTTTTGGAAAAATGGGGGGTTTGTTGAGGGGAGGGGGCCCCCGTGTTTGTCAATTGCCACTTCGCAGTTTTCGCGGCGCCCTATCCCTCCAGGGCCCGGTTTGGGGAAAAACTTTAGGCGTGCGTTTCCCCTGAAGCTCCAACAAAAAAACCCCCTTTCAGGTGCAGGATGGAAAAAGTCCCAGCCGATGGGCTTGGCGGGGGCCCGGGCCGCCTTCCTCCGCTGCCCCCACTCGGCTGCGACGTCCTGGGCCCCATCATTTTTTCCCCCAAAATTCCTTTCCCCTTTTTGTGGAGACATCCGGGGGCCCTTTTTCCCCCGGGGGGGGTTTGGGCTCCCCCCCCTCGCAGGGGGAAAGGAAAAAGGAAAGGGGGAAACCCCTTTTTGTAGGAGGACCGCATGTTTTAGTAGCACTTTGAGAGGGGGGGGGGGTTTTTTTCGCGCCCAGGGGGGGAGACCCCCACGAAGTTAAACCCCCCTTTCTTTTCCCGCGCCTGAGGCGCGAATAGGGGGACAAAAAAAAAGGGGTTTTGGCCCCAAAAAATGCAAACAGCCCTTTTTTTAAAAAAAAAAGTTCTTGGGGACCCGGGGGTCCCCAAATTTTTGCGGGGGTTTGGATCCCCCGTTCGTGAGCCAAAATTTAAACGCCCCCGCCACCCCCCCAATTTTTGGGGGTTCCCGGGAATGGGGTATCAGAGCCGACCCCCCTGGAAGTTAGGGGTTTTTTTCACGGGGAGCTGGGGGTCGGTCTGTGGCCCTGGGGGCCCCCCGTTTTTTGGGGAATATTTACGGGGATTTTATGTTTTTACAGTTTGGGGCCCCCCCCTGTATTTTCCGGGGAATTAGTACCAGCGCTGCTTTTAAACTTTTGAGGGGAAGGGGGGGGCAGCAATGTGGGGGCCCCTACAGGTGGGACTGGGTCCCTCAAAGCTATGTGATATAAGCGATGGGGTTAAAAAAAAACAGTCTCCACGGCACGTTTTTTCCAAACCTTTTTTGCAAGATGTTAAGGGAGGTCCCAGGGAGGGTGATCCCCCCGGGAAGGGGGATTTTGGGGGGGCGCTGGACAAGTTAGGGGCCTCCTTTATCTCCAAAAGGCGATGCAACTACATTTAAAAATAGTTTTCCCCCCAAAACTTCCCCAATGCTTTTTCTGTACCCCCCGTCCCCTTTTGGGGTTTGGGGCCTTCCTGGAAGGAGCGAATCCTTAGTGGTCCCCGCAGAATCCCCCAAAATCTTTTTTCCCCCCCACCCCCGCTACGTACGACTATAAGGGGCTTGCTGCCGCGACCAGGGGGGGGTAGATTCCTGGTTTTCCTGCTCTGGGGTTTTTAAAAAAAATGACTCTTTTTTCCCCCTGAACCCCGGGTTTCAACGTGCTTTTCTTCTGCAATCCTTAAGCCCCAAAAAAATTTTAAATCCACTTGCCTTTCGCCTTGTCCACGCTGGAAAATAAAACACTCTTCTGCCCCAAGGGGGCCAGCAGGGCACTTTTTTCCTTTTCCTTTTCCCAACAAGTTAAACCCAGAAACCAGTTTAAAACAGGCAGGAGCACTCACTGACCTGTTTCCGTCCCCCTTTTAAAAAGGGAAAGTGAAGACCTTTTTTGGGGTTTTTTTCTTGTTCCCTTTTCCCTTTTTTTGTAGCTGAGGGGATGCCACCTTGACCAGACTAAGGGGGTTCCAACACCTAACCAACTTTTCCCCCTTTTCCCAAAAAGATGAATAGCAATCTGACTCCTTCCTCCCCCTAGATACAAACCC
>JARQOD010007916.1:0-37621 GCA_033576555.1 Oophaga sylvatica
ACCGCATATAACACAACATACAGAACACCTCATATAACACAACATACAGAACACTGCATATAACACAACACAGAACACTCCATCTAACACAACACACAGAACACCGCATATAACACAACACACAGAACACCGCATATAACACAACATACAGAACACCGCATATAACACAACACACAGAACACCGCATATAACACAACACACAGAACACCGCATATAACAAAACACACAGAACACCGCATATAACAAAACACACAGAACACCGCATATAACACAACACACAGAACACCGTATATAACACAACACACAGAACACCGCATATAACAAAACACACAGAACACAGCATATAACACAACACATAGAACACCGCATATAACACAACACATAGAACACCGCATATAACACAACACACAGAACACAGCATATAACACAATACACAGAACACAGCATATAACACAACACACAGAACACCGCATATAACACAACACACAGAACACTCCATATAACACAATACACAGAACACCGCATATAACACAAACACAGAACACTCCATATAACACAACACAAAGAACACCGTATATAACACAACACACAGAACACAGCATATAACACAACACACAGAACACCGCATATAACACAACACACAGAACACCGCATATAACAAAACACACAGAACACCGCATATAACAAAACACACAGAACACCGCATATAACACAACACACAGAACACCGTATATAACACAACACACAGAACACCGCATATAACAAAACACACAGAACACCGTACATAACACAACACACAGAACACAGGATATAACACAACACAGAACACCGCATATAACACAACACACAGAACACAGCATATAACACAATACACAGAACACAGCATATAACACAACACATAGAACACCGCATATAACACAACACACAGAACACCGCATATAACACAACACACAGAACACCACATATAACAAAACACACAGATCACTGCATATAACACAACACACAGAACACTGCATATAACAAAACACACAAAACACTGCATATAACACAACACACCGAACACCGCATATAACAAAACACACAGAACACCGCATATAACAAAACACACAGAACACCGCATATAACAAAACACACAGAACACCGCATATAACAAAACACACAGAACACCGCATATAACACAACACACAGATCACTGCATATAACACAACACACAGAACACTGCATATAACAAAACACACAAAACACTGCATATAACACAACACACCGAACACCGCATTAACAAAACACACAGAACACCGCATATAACAAAACACACAGAACACCGCATATAACAAAACACACAGAACACCGCATATAACACAACACACAGAACACCGTATATAACACAACACACAGAACACTGTGTAACATTTCCAGGGGATATAGCTCTAGGATCGCTGTCTGGGTAGACAGAATGGCACGAAAACAGTTCATTCAGACAGCAGTTCTGGTGAAAAACTGGCCGCAACCAGTTTTATTAAAGTCCACAGCAAACAGATAAAAACAAATCATAAACAGAAAACCTGGGCTTGTCTAGCCACTAATTACACATAGATAGATTGCCCTGTCTATCCGGGACCCGGCTCTACCAGCCTGACCCAAAACAACACATATAATATATGTTACCAGCGTTTACCAGCATTGAGGTTCACAGAGTCTCCTCCTTGTGTCTGAAGGCACCTTCAGCGTCCAGACTTGAGAGAGATCCACTCCTATTCAGCCGCTATTCGCACGGATTCTCACTGAGACTACTCCTGTGTCCGGAGAACTTCCTGCACCCAGACTGAGATAGCTCAAACTCCTGGAGACTGCTTCTTGTGCCGGGACACCTTCCTGTGTCCAGACTAAGCCAGCTCCACTCCTGGAGACTGCTTCTTGTGCCAGGACACCTTCCTGTGGCCAGACTAAGCCAGCTCCCACTCCTGGAGACTGCTTCTTGTGCCGGGACACCATCCTGTGTCCAGACTAAGCCAGCTCTCTGACTGTGTTTGCAGACACCTACTTCTGGTCTCCTAATTAACAGCTGAATGGTTTCAGGCCTGAGCTGCAAGTGTGTGCTGAATGTGAGGTGTAGTGACCTTTCTCTACCACTAAGTTTACAAAGCCACACATTTCCCTTATACCATACAGCACAGTACCTAGGTGAAATGTACACCCCATTCAACACATATTCCCTCACTGTCTCACATATCCCCTCCCTCTTCTCCAGACCGGAGGGCTGGTCAACAATCCAACAGAGACAGTGAACTCTGGACCAGTCATGGCCCTCATCAGCTTCATCCTCACCACTGTCATTGCCAACATCAGCTTTCTCTTCATCTGAAACATCCGCACTACCCTGTACCCTCCCAGGCCTATGCTCTCTGCGGGCCTCGGGTATCCTGCACGGTTTCATCTTGACCTTAGGGCCAGTCTCAGTCTCGGTATAGTGCCTCACCAGAGAAGTACGACCAGGCACGTCAGAACACCTCTGCTGATTCTTCCTCAGAACCTCTCGTACCTCCTGTCCTTGGTGCACTGACCCTGTGTCACCAACTATCCCAGGAGGTAAAGGGGGTTTTTCACCTTTCTCTAATTCCCCCTGAACTTTCTTTAGCACATCTACTTTCTTAAATATCAGTTGATCCATGAATTCCATTTCACAGAACTTAAGCTCCTCTGCCATGGTCGTTTCATTGTCATCAGATGATTCACTATCACTATCCCTGTCTGACCCTTTTTTCTCAGCCACATCTGGCTCACTGTCAGGGCTATACACTTCATTTTCATTCACATCCTGCTCACTGTCAGAGTTATACAATTCATTTTCATTCACATCCTGCTCACTGTCAGGGTTATACAATTCATTTTCATTCACATCCTGCTCACTGTCAGGGTTATACAATTCATTTTCATTCATATCTTGATCTGGAACCTTAGTTAACATGTCATCCACAACATTAACTTCACCATCTGGTCCCTCAAGTATGTGACTATGTGACAACCCCAGCACTATACTTCTATATAGCTCAGGTACTAGGAGCTGACTCACGACCTCTCCCTGGACTTCAGTGTCCCTATACAATAGGCTATTGTCCATGGCAGCATGAGGAAACCTCTCCTCAGAGCCAGGCTCCTGGGAAACCTCATTTAGAACAATCATATTTTCCTGTGCCGTCCTAAGAGAGGGGTCTCGCCACTGCTCACTCTCAAAATTGTCACAGGACACAGGTAAGTCAGGGACAATCGGTTCCCGAGAACCACCATCCTCGTCTCCCAACATCACCTGCAAAGGAATTTCATCACTATCACAGTCATCATTATTATCAATATCATTATCATGATTATGATCAGTATCATCATCACTATCATGATCATCATCATTATCCTTATCATCATCATCATTATCATGGTCATCATCATTATCATGATCATCATCATCATCATCATCATCATTATCATTATCATCATCATCACATAAGTTTAACGGCCCACTAGCATTGTGTTCCGCCCCTCGGGACTGCGCACCCTCAGTAGGAGCTTCATCACACTGTCCATCAGAAACATTTTTCCCCCAGAGATCCTTAGACCGGGGAAAGTCACCACCCAATATGACGGGGTGCACCAGGTTCTTCACTACCCCCACTTCACATGAAACCTCCCCGAGTTTGGGGACCAAGTCCACGGCAGTCTCTGGGTAGACTTTGGTGTCTCCATGGATGTACACCACACTCAGGTGCTTATCAGGGATGAAGTCCCTATCAATCAGGCTGTCACATACGGAAGTCACTGGACTCTCTGAGTCCAAGAGGGCCTATGCTGGGCAGTCATTTACTACCACCGGGGACCCCTGTGGTCCAGTCTCTTCGGCTGAGGTGGACTCACACACAGGCTCTGCGCAGGGAGAGAGGGACCTGCCAACATCACGGCACATAGGCTCCCCCTCTAGTGAACAGCTGGCTGCAATTTCACGACATCTCCAACACTGTCCACCACAATCACCCTCCCATATGTCCCCTCGGGCCTGAACCCGCTTATCAGCATACCCCATATCCCCAACAGCTGGAACGCTCTTACCGCGAGAGTTCAGCGTCCGGGAACTCCGAAGTGACGACCTCTCAGACGGCTGTACCTCAGGAGGACGTGCTTGGGTGTAGCGGTCCACTATCACCTTTTCAACTCCATAATCAGGTTTGCTGACTGCAGACTCCCAACTGTATCTCCAGTCATGAACTCCCCTGGCACGGGCTGTCACCGTAACACCCATCCGGGTACGAATCTCCGCTTTCAGCTTGGCATAGTCTTGGCAGTCCTGCTCGCTCAGGTCAGCATAGGCCACCTGGGGCACTCCAATCAGATAGGGTGCGACCATCATGGCCCATTCAGATAGGGGCAGATTCTCCTTCTCTGCCAGTCCCTCAAACCTAGTGAGATATACCTCCACATCATCACGAGGTGTCATCTTTTTCAGGGACCGTCTTACCGCCTTCTTTACAGCGGACAAGGCAGGTGCCTTCACAACATTACTCTGGGATGAGGTGCTGAGAGCTGCAATCTGCTCTAACAACCGGTTATTCTCCTGCTGCTGCTGAAGGAATTGCTGCCGGGCCTGCTGCATGCGCTGCTGGTGCTGCAGGCGCTGCTGCTCCATGCTCCGCTGGGCCTGCTGCATGCGCTGCTGGTGCTGCAGGCGCTGCTGCTCCATGGTCCGCTGGGCCTGGACCAGGTACTCAACGAGCTCCTCCATACTGCCGGACTCATCTGTCTCAATCACAGCAGTCTTATGTTGCATATTAACTTGCGCCCTTTGTTCAAACAGCGCCTCCATGCTGTCAGACTTCTCTGTCTTAACAACGGCAGTCTTCACTCAAGACATACACACTCCACAGTCTTTTCCACAGAAAAATTCAGCTCTGCTGTGCAGACACTTTTTTCCTTTTTTTTTTTCTCTGCAAACACTATTAGGGCTACTGTCTCTTTAAGACTGCTCCAATCAGACGTTTCTCTTGACACACTTTTTTTTTTTTTTTTTCTCTGCTGCTATTTCAACAGACTTCACCTTTATTGCTGTCTCTAAGCCACTGTGCTGCATGCACACTCCAGCACTAACTGTATCAGCCACTGTGCTGCCCCAGCATTCTCCGCCAATTGTAACATTTCCAGGGGATATAGCTCTAGGATCGCTGTCTGGGTAGACAGAATGGCACGAAAACAGTTCATTCAGACAGCAGTTCTGGTGTAAAACTGGCCGCAACCAGTTTTATTAACGTCCACAGCAAACAGATAAAAACAAATCATAAACAGAAAACCTGGGCTTGTCTAGCCACTAATTACACATAGATAGATTGCCCTGTCTATCCGGGACCCGGCTCTACCAGCCTGACCCAAAACAACACATATGATATATGTTACCAGTATGGAGTTTCACAGATACTCCTCCTTGTGTCTGAAGGCACCTTCAGCGTCCAGACTTGAGAGAGATCCACTCCTATTCAGCCGCTATTCGCACGGATTCTCACTGAGACTACTCCTGTGTCCGGGGAACTTCCTGCACCCAGACTGAGATAGCTCAAACTCCTGGAGACTGCTTCTTGTGCCTGGACCCCTTCCTGTGTCCAGACTAAGCCAGCTCCCACTCCTGGAGACTGCTTCTTGTGCCGGGACACCTTCCTGTGTCCAGACTAAGCCAGCTCTCTGACTGTGTTTGCAGACACCTACTTCTGGTCTCCTAATTAACAGCTGAATGGTTTCAGGCCTGAGCTGCAAGTGTGTGCTGAATGTGAGGTGTAGTGACCTTTCTCTACCACTAAGTTTACAAAGCCACACATTTCCCTTATACCATACAGCACAGTACCTAGGTGAAATGTACACCCCATTCAACACATATTCCCTCACTGTCTCACAACTGCATATAACAAAACACACAGAACACCGTATATAACACAACACACAGAACACAGCATATAACACAACACATAGAACACCGCATATAACACCACACACAGAACACAGCATATAACACAATACACAGAACACAGTATATAACACAACACACAGAACACCGCATATAACACAACACACAGAACACCGTATATAACACAACACACAGAACACAGCATATAACACAACACATAGAACACCGCATATAACACAACACAAAGAACACAGCATATAACACAATACACAGAACACAGCATATAACACAACACACAGAACACCGCATATAACACAACACACAGAACACCGTATATAACACAAACACACAGAACACCGCATATAACAAAACACACAGAACACCGTATATAACACAATACACAGAACACAGGATATAACACAACACATAGAACACCGCATATAACACAACACACAGAACACAGCATATAACACAATACACAGAACACAGCATATAACACAACACATAGAACACCGCATATAACACAACACACAGAACACCGTATATAACACAACACACAGAACACAGCATATAACACAACACATAGAACACCGCATATAACACAACACACAGAACACAGCATATAACACAATACACAGAACACAGCATATAACACAACACACAGAACACCGCATATAACACAACACACAGAACACTCCATATAACACAACACACAGAACACTGCATATAACACAACACAGAACACTCCATATAACACAACACAAAGAACACCGTATATAACACAACACACAGAACACAGCATATAACACAACACACAGAACACCGCATATAACACAACACACAGAACACAGCATATAACACAATACACAGAACACAGCATATAATACAACACACAGAACACAGCATATAACACAACACACAGAACACTCCATATAACACAACACACAGAACACCTCATATAACACAACACACAGAACACCGCATATAACACAACACACAGAACACAGCATATAACACAATACACAGAACACAGCATATAACACAATACACAGAACACAGCATATAACACAACACACAGAACACTCCATATAACACAAAACAAACACAACACACAGAACACCTCATATAACACAACACACAGAACACCGCATATAACACAACACACAGAACACCTCATATAACACAATACACAGAACACGCATATAACACAATACACAGAACACAGCATATAACACAACACACAGAACACCGCATATAACACAACACACAGAACACCGCATATAACACAACACACAGAACACCATATAACACAAACACAGAACACGCATATAAACACACACGAACACTGCATATAACACAAAAAGAACACCATATAACACAACACACAGAACACCATATAACACAACACACGAACACGCATATAACACAACACACAGAAACAGCATATAACACAATACACGAACACAGCATTAACACAATACACAGAACACGCATATAACACAACACACAGAAACTCATATAACACAACCAAGAACCTCATATAAACAACACAGAACACCGCATATAACAAAACAAGAACACCTAAAAAATAACAGAAACGCATATAACACATACACAGAAACAGCATATACACAACCAAGAACACGATATAACACAAACACAGAACACGATATAACACAACACACAGAACACAGCATATAACACAATACACAGAACACGCATATAATAACACACAGACACAGCTATAACAACAAGACACCTATTAACACAACACACAGAACACGCTATAACACAACAACAGAACAGCATATAACACAACACACAGAACACGCATATAACACAAACACAGAACACCGCATATAACACAAACACAGAACACGCATATAACACAACACACAGAACACTCCATATAACACAACACACAGAACACTCATAAAAACACAAACACAGAGAACACGCATATAACACAACACACAGAACACCGCATATAACACAAACACAGAAACACGCATATAACACAACACACAGAACACGCATATAACACAACACACAGAACACCGCATATAACACAACACACTAGAACACCGCATATAACACAACACACAGAACACAGCATATAACACAAACAACAGAACACCGCATATAACACAACACACAGAACACCGCATATAACACAACACACAGAACACTGCATATAACAACAACACACAGAACACTGCATATAACACAAACACACAGAACACTGCATATAACACAACACAACAGAACACCGCTATACAAACACAGAACACCATATAACAAACACAAACACGCATATAACACAACACACAGAACACTGCATATAACACAACACACAGAACACGCATATAACAAAAACACAGAACACGCATATAACTACAACACACAGAACACCGCATATAACACAACACACAGAACACTGCATATAACAAAACACACAGAACACCGCATATAACACAACACACAGAACACCGCTATATAACACAACACACAGAACACGCATAAACAAAATAACACAGAACACCATATAACACACATCACAAACCAGCATATAACACAACACAAGAACACCGCATATAACACAACACACAGAACACCTCATATAACACAACACACAGAAACCGATATAACACAAACACAGAACACTCTATAAACACAACTGACACAGCATAACAACAAAACGCATATAACACAATACACAGAACACGCATATAACACAAACACACAGAACACGCATATAACACAACACACAGAACACTCGCATATAACACAACACACAGAACACAGCATATAACACAATACAGAACACCATATAACAACACACAGAACACGTATATAACACAACACAAGAACACCGCATATAACACAACACACAGAACACAGCAATATAACACAACACAACAGAACACACGCATATAACACAACACACAGAACACAGCATATAACACAAACACAGAACACAGCATATAACACAAACACAGAACACTCATATAACACAACACACAGAACACTGCATATAACACAACACACAGAACACCCATATAACACAACACACAGAACACCGCATATAACACAACACACAGAACACACTATATAACACAACACACAGAACACCGCATATAACACAACACACAGAACACGCATATAAACACAAACACAGAACACAGCATATAAACAAACACACAGAACACAGCATATAACACAACACACAGAACACTCGCATATAACACAACACACAGAACACCGCATATAACACAACACACAGAACACCGCATATAACAACAACACACAGAACACGCATATAACACAACAACAGAACACTGCATATAACAAAACACACAAAACATGCATATAACACAACACACAGAACACTCCATATAACACAACACACAGAACACCGCATATAACACAACACACAGAACACCGCATATAACAAACACACAGAACACTGCATATAACAAAACACAGAACACCGCATATAAACAAACACACAGAACACCGCATATAACACAACACACAGAACACCGCATATAACAACAACACACAGAACACCGCATATAACACAACACACAGAACACCGATATAACACAAACACAGAACACAGCATATAAACAACACACAGAACACAGCATATAACACAAACAAAGAACACCTATATAACACAACACACAGAACACAGCATATAACACAACACACAGAACACCGCATATAACACAACACACAGAACACAGCATATAACACAATACACAGAACAGCATATAACACAATACACAGAACACAGCATATAACACAACACACAGAACACCTCATATAACACAACACACAGAACACGCATATAACACAACACACAGAACACCGCATATAACACAAACACAGAAACACAGCATATAACACAATACACAGAACACCGCATATAACACAACACACAGAAACACTCATATAACAAACACACAGAACACGCATATAACACAACACACAGAAACAGCATATAACACAAACACAAGAAACCGCATATAACACAACACACAGAACACAGCATATAACACAAAACACAGAACACGCATATAACAAAACACACAGAACACTGCATATAACACAATACACAGAACACGCATATAACAAACACACAGAACACTGCATATAACACAACACACAGAACACCGCATATAACACAACACACAGAACACGCATATAACACAAAACACAGAACACCCATATAAACACAACACAAAAAACACCGCTATATAAACAAACACACAGAAACCGCATATAACAAAACACACAGAACACCGCATATAACAAACACACAGAAACACGCATATAACAAATACACAGAATCACCAGCATATAAACAACACACAGAACACCTAGCATATAACACAACACTACAGAACACCATATAACACAACACACAGAACACTCATATAACACAACACACAGAACACGCATATAACACAACACACAGAACACAGCATATAACACAATACACAGACAACACCAGCATATAACACAATCACACAGAACACCGCATATAACACAACACACAGAAACACCGCATATAACACAAACACAGAACACCGCATATAACACAACACACAGAACACCGCATATAACACAACACACAGAACACCCATATAACACAAACACAGAACACCGCATATAACACAACACACAGAACACAGCATATAAACAAACACACAGAAAACACACGCATATAACACAACACACAGAACACCGCATATAACACAACACAAGAACACGATATAACACAACACACAGAACACAGCATAATAACAACAAACACAGAAGAACACATAATAACACTAAACACACAGAACACAGCATATAACACAACACACAGAACACCGCATATAACACAACACACAGAACACAGCATATAACACAATACACAGAACACGCATATAACACAACACACAGAAACACGCATATAACACAACACACAGAACACTCCATATAACACAACACACAGAACCCATATAACACAACACACAGAACACGCATATAACACAACACACAGAACACCGCATATAACACAATACACAGAACACGCATATAACACAACACACAGAACACGCATATAACACAACACACAGAACACCGCATATAACACAACACACAGAACACAGCATATAACAAAAACACAGAAACCGCATATAACACAACACACAAAAACACCGTATATAACACAACACACAGAACACAGCATATAACACAACACACAGAACACCCCGCATATAACACAACACACAGAACACTGCATATAACACAAACAACAAAACACGCATATAAACAACACACAGAACACCCCATATAACAACACACACACACGCTACACACCACAAAACCCAACAACACACGACATGCATTAACAACCACGAACACCATTCAATAACATACAAACACAGAACACCGCATATAACAAACACACAGAACACCGCATATAACAAACACGAACACCGCATATAACAAACACACAGAATACCGCATATAACACAACACACAGAACACCGTATAAACACAACACACAGAACATGCATAAAACAAAAACAAGAACACAGCATATAACACAACACACAGAACACAGCATATAACACAACACAAGAACACGCATATAACACAACACACAGAACACGCATATAACACAATACACAGAACACCATATAACAAAACACACAGAACACCGCATATAACACAACACACAGAACACCGTATATAACACAACACACAGACACTGCATATAACAAAAAACACAGAACACTGCATATAACACAATACACAGACACTGCATATAACAAAAAACACAGAACACTGCATATAACACAACACACAGAACACCGCATATAACACAACACACAGAACACTGCATATAACACAATACACAGACACTGCATATAACAAAAAACACAGAACACTGCATATAACACAACACACAGAACACCGCATATAACACAACACACAGAACACCGCATATAACAAAAAACAGAACACCGCATATAACAAAAAACACAGAACACCGTGTGGAGCCCAGCTGCGTCTGGATTCATATCTCCCAGAAGGGTACGCAGAAGGAATTCGCCACTAGAGGTCACTATATACATGCACACATCTTCACCCATCCCTAAGTCCACCAGAGGGAGCTCCGATAGTCATATAAAAGGAGGGTGAAGACAGGAAAGTGAGTTCAGTCAGATTTGAGAGACTGGAGTTCAGTTCAGTCTGCTCAGTAGCTGAGTTCAGCCAGACTGAAGTCTGCAGCCTGCAGTTCAATAGAGTGGAGGCTAGTAAAGTGGAGTAGAATCCACTCCAGTCTAGTCAGAGCTGAGAGGAGTGAGTGCAGCTCAGTGAGAGAGCGTGCCGACGCTCTGAGAGCGGCGAAGAGGCAGCCCACCAACTGCCAGTGTGTGTAATCGTATTAGGCCAGAGTAGGCCGAAGGCAAGTGGAAAGAGCAGTAACGGAGGTAGAAGAGCCTTTACAGCTTACCTCAGCAAGTATTGACCGGACACCGGGGTCCGAGCCTATAGGGATCTCCACGACCCATTAGGAGAACACTGGAGTTCCTGGAGGACTACAAGTCCCAGGAGTACCACAGAGCTGATACGTAACAGGATCAGGAGGACGGAGTCCGGCCCGGCCATCAAGGACATTGTCCTTTCAGAGAGAAGGTCCAATCACAAGGTCAGCCAGGTGCAAGACGGAGACCAGGTTAGGCCCAGCTACAAGCAGGCCAGGACTTTATCACAAAAAGGCAAGGAACAGGAGGCCACACACCTACTCAGTGGGAGAATCTGGATGTGCACCCTTCACCCTACAGTGCTCCGGGGAGTGCCTGCAACATCTTCAGTAAAGGTACCAAAGTGACTTATGTGTGTGTTCACCTTATTACCCCTAACTGCCGGGTTCCCCTCCGTCCTGCATCCCTATACATCTACCTGCCCTTAAGGCCTCAGCCTCACCTGTGGGAGGCCTAACATCTAGCTGCACAATATTAACCCTTCAGTGGATCTGCACAGCAGCGCTGGTCATGACCAGGTACCATAGGTGGCGTCACGAATCCCCATATCAATATTCAATTCACCTGTAAATATCCCACATTAACGGGTGAGCGCCAGAGCCACGGACTGAGCTGTGTTGCCGTGACATCCCCCATAGAAGTCTATAGGCTCAGATCCGAGTTCCCATTGCTCTGGAGGGCGACTCATCCGCATATAACAAAAAACACAGAACACCGCATATAACACAACACAACATCATCATTGCCTCCTCACCACCATCACTGCCTCCCCCACCACCATTACACATACAGCACCACACACAGACAGCACCACAGTGACGCGCACATAGTACCAGGGCTTATGGGGTACTCGGCACCGAGCCCATGGAAGTCTATGGGATGTCACTGGCAGCAGAGCTCGGTCCGTGGCCCTGGGCGGTCATGCAATGGGGGATATTTACAGGGGATTGTAGTTATAGTTCGTGACGCCACCTGTGGTTTCTGATCTGATTGACCAGCGCTGCAGGGTAGATCTCTGAGGTGATGTTATGGCAGCTAGGTGTTAAGTCCCCCACAGGTGGGACTGGTCCCTCAAAGTCTATGGTGGTGATACAGGGTGTAGATAAGAAGTCAGTCACACACAATGCAGTCTCTTTCCATACCTTTACTTGTAGATGTTGCAGGTATGTCCCGGAAGCTGGTCAGGTTGGAGAATGCACATTCGGGATATTGCTGAGCAGGTTTAAGGCCTCCTTTCTCCTTAATGTGTATGTGAGTACAAACTTGCATGAAGTCAAGTTAACTCTTTCAATAGCAACTACGCCCGGCCGACATAGTGGTAGAGCCTTTTCTGTGGTAGAACTAAGTCTATTTCTGCAGCGTCCCGCTAGACTCCTGTTCTCCTGACTCCAGTTACGTATCGACACATTGGGCTGCCTCCTGTGACCTGAAGTCCAGCTAGGCCTCTGGTGTTTCTTATTACTAGGCGTGAAGCACTAGCAATGCTTCGGACCCCGGTGTCCGGTTTACTAAGTGAAGGTGATCTGTCACCTGAATCACTTACTTCTCTCTTTCTCCACTTGCCTTTCGCCCTGCTCTCGCCCTTAACATAAGCACGAGTAGCAATGGTGTAAATGTCAGCTTTCCTTCCAGCGCTCGCTGACCTGTCCTCAGTTAACTCGATGTTGTGACTGCTGTGATTCCTTTCCTTCTTTCCTTCTTAGACCCCACTTCGAGTGGCTATCAGGAACTTCTGTCAACTGATTTCAATGCACGCTCTGAGAGTCGCCTTCCACGTCCTTAAGGAACACACGCAGCTTGTGCTGAGGTAACAGGTTTAGGAGTAGCTCTGACTAGGCTAGGATGATTCATCTCCACCCGTACTAGCCTCCACTTCAATATATGGTGAGCTACAGGAGCTCCTTCAGATCTCAGTCTTATCTCCTCCCAAGACTAGAATGACTAATCTGACTCTAGATGTATGGGATGACTCACTCCTGAGCCACCCTGGCTTGACTGAACTAACTACTGCTACATCACACTACTTAAATAGTCTGAAAATGCCTCTAGTGGCAGTGTTGAGAAGTGTGTGATGTGAATGAATATCAGGCTTCACAATACCTTTCTTGTGCATTTTCCAGGAGACATGTGTGCCTTGCGCAGCTGGGCCACACATCCCCCCCTAGTTAAACTCAGCACTCCCGGGCTGAAATAGAAAAGAAAAACATTTTTGTTTTGCATATAACATCAACATAATAACTCATCCCTTGCGGGAGGTAAGGACTCTTTAACGTTACAATTTGTACATAGATCAGTAGAAAATTATCAAAATACTTTTCAATAAATACATACAGTATAAGACAAGATTCTTGTGGAGGACCCGCACCAAAAACCTCCCACGTGGGTCCTGGGTGGGCTGCAGGACTTCTGAGCTGCAGACCTCACTCTAGGCCACACCACACGGGTTTTTCTTCAGAGGTAGATATGGCTTTGTGTAAAACCAAGATGGGGCACCGAAGTGCGAACTATTTACAATGAAAGTTTTTGGGCTGACACAGTCCACAGCCACGCAGTCCTTTGCATGAGAAAACACATTTCAAGTAAAATCACATTTCAATCAACTCACTTTACCCAACTGGGGTATTCTACTTTAAATAAGCAGACATCATTAAACATTTCAATACAGTGCAAATTTTTCATAAAACTTCTTCAAACTTTATACAGTGGCAGTAAACCCTGTCTGGGTCCTACTGATTTTCTTCTTTCTTGCAAATGGTAGTGACATCTTCCACTCCTGGGGCTGGAAGTATGCGATGTCCTCTGGAGCTCATTACTAACATGTCATGGCCTGCAATCTGTGTTTGAGTGGCCACAGTCCTTGTTACAATTTTGCGATTTGCTTTGCGACTTCCTGGAGGCCTAACAGGTGCCTCTTCTAAATACAGATTTGGCTCAAAAGAAGTCGCTGTGCTCTTCAGCGTTGCAGAATAAGACGCAGGTGCACGCAGTGGCTCAGTTGGAGACGCACTAACCTGCTGCTGTCGCTGCTCATGCTCCCGGCGTCGCCACTCGTTCTCCTTCACGGACGGCTGGGTCTCCTCCGGTGTCCCTACCGGGTAACTGCATTCCGCTGCGGCCTCCAGGCCTGGCTGGTACTCCGGAACGGGCAGGGCCTCCTCAGCCTCCTTCTCTTCCACCGCTCCATCGGTGGGGTCAGGTACAGCTCTTTCGGGGCCGGCCTCCGGTTCTCCTTCAGCCTTTTGCAGCGGTGACACAGGGAGTTCAGGTAACGGCGTTGTTTCTGTAGGAGAGAGCACTGCGTCCCACAGCAGCCGCTGTTTCCGGGCACGCCATCTTTGCTCGATCTCCTCCATTTCTTCACGGCGCTGGATCATGTCCCTGAGCACCGCATTCACCTCCTCTAACTCCAGCATGATTTGGTTAGGGTCCCGAACTGGGGACGGCTCCGGTACAGGCAGTAGCTTTTCTGGGGAACGGGGCCTGCGCGCCGCCGCTCCTCCACACAGCACCTCCTGCCCTTCCGCCATCTCTCTCCAGGCCAGACTGTGTTTTCCATCTGGAACAATCTGGTCTCTTCCGTGGAGGCGGGACTTTCGCTTTCTCTTCTTGGCATACAGGATGAAGAGGAGGCGGATCTCCCTTGCAGTGGGGCAGGATCTCACATTATAGTAGCATTTAGAGAGGGCGCCCATCACTTTCGCGCCACAGGGGGGGGGAACGCACACGAAGGCACGCCCTTCTTCTCCACCAGCGCCTCAGGGCGCGAATATGGCGGCAAAATGGCGGAAAATGGCGCCAAAAATCACAAAAACGCTACACAGTCTTTTTGCACAAAACAGTTCAATAGGCAACACAGGACTCACATCCAGTAAGCTTCGTATCCTGTTTGTGACGCCAAAGATGACGCGCACCACATTGGTGGTACCAGGGCTATGGGGTACTCGGCACCGAGCCCATGGAAGTCTATGGGGATGTCACTGGCAGCAGAGCTCGGTCCGTGGCCCTGGGCGGTCATGCAATGGGGGATATTTACAGGGATTGTAGTTATAGTTCATGACGCCACCTGTGGTTTCTGATCTGATTGACCAGCGCTGCAGGGTAGATCTCTGAGGGGATGTTATGGCAGCTAGGTGTTAAGTCCCCCACAGGTGGGACTGGTCCCTCAAAGTCTATGGTGGTGATGCAGGGTGTAGATAAGAAGTCAGTCACACACAATGCAGTCTCTTTCCATACCTTTACTTGTAGATGTTGCAGGTATGTCCCGGGAAGCTGGTCAGGTTGGAGAATGCACATTCGGGATATTGCTGAGCAGGTTTAAGGCCTCCTTTCTCCTTAATGTGTATGTGAGTACAAACTTGCATGAAGTCAAGTTAACTCTTTCAATAGCAACTACGCCCGGCCGACATAGTGGTAGAGCCTTTTCTGTGGTAGAACTAAGTCTATTTCTGCAGCGTCCCGCTAGACTCCTGTTCTCCTGACTCCAGTTACGTATCGACACATTGGGCTGCCTCCTGTGACCTGAAGTCCAGCTAGGCCTCCGGTGTTTCTTATTACTAGGCGTGAAGCACTAGCAACGCTTCGGACCCCGGTGTCCGGTTTACTAAGTGAAGGTGATCTGTCACCTGAATCACTTACTTCTCTCTTTCTCCACTTGCCTTTCGCCCTGCTCTCGCCCTTAACATAAGCACGAGTAGCAATGGTGTAAATGTCAGCTTTCCTTCCAGCGCTCGCTGACCTGTCCTCAGTTAACTCGATGTTGTGACTGCTGTGATTCCTTTCCTTCTTTCCTTCTTAGACCCCACTTCGAGTGGCTATCAGGAACTTCTGTCAACTGATTTCAATGCACGCTCTGAGAGTCGCCTTCCACGTCCTTAAGGAACACACGCAGCTTGTGCTGAGGTAACAGGTTTAGGAGTAGCTCTGACTAGGCTAGGATGATTCATCTCCACCCGTACTAGCCTCCACTTCAATATATGGTGAGCTACAGGAGCTCCTTCAGATCTCAGTCTTATCTCCTCCCAAGACTAGAATGACTAATCTGACTCTAGATGGATGGGATGACTCACTCCTGAGCCACCCTGGCTTGACTGAACTAACTACTGCTACATCACACTACTTAAATAGTCTGAAAATGCCTCTAGTGGCAGTGTTGAGAAGTGTGTGATGTGAATGAATATCAGGCTTCACAATACCTTTCTTGTGCATTTTCCAGGAGACATGTGTGCCTTGCGCAGCTGGGCCACACAACAGCACTCTCTCACATACACACACACAAAGCACCGCACTACATACACACAGGCAGGCAGACACACACACACACCACATCTCACCTGTCCGGCTTCCACACTGCAGGCAGTGTCGCAGCATCACTGGCGCCCGCGCTTACTCTCTGCCACAGCCGGCCACTGAATGATGACGTCATCCAGCGGCGCTGCTGTGAGAGGAAGCGTAGGCGCCCTGCAGTCGCCCCCTGGAGCCCGGAGCTGCGGAGGCACGGGGAGAGGTAAGTATTGTGCCAGCTGCTGGGGCCCTGAGCAAGCGGGGGGGGGCCCAGTGGCGGCACTGGCACCGTTCTCATCCGCTAACTAGCGCCGGTGTGCCCGACGGCGAGTGGGCCCCCCGCCTGCTCAGGGCCCCGGCACTTGCCCGGGTACGCCGGGTGCTGACGCCGGCCCTGCGCGCCGCCTCCACACATGTGCCGCCTGGGGCGGACAGCCCCCCCGCACCCCACATGCTACGCCAATGCAGAGATGGCAGCAGCTCTGTACTGGAAGAAAGAAGTGATCACTACAGAAATGGTGGCAGCGGCCTTGTAATGATACCCCAATGTGTGCCCACATTCAAAGTCCCCTCCGCGAATAGTGAGATCTACTACATTCATTATGTTTTGCAGCCTCAGGCTGTGGGCTTTTGACCCCCCCAACCCCAGCTCACTACACACTCTGTGTAACGTGATACCAGGTGGCTAGCCCCCACTGAAGCCGGCTGAAAGCAGTTTAGAAACCACATGGTCTCTTCCTTTTGTTGTATGATAGTTATTCAAGATTAAATATCTCGGCCCCTGTTTATGATAGAAATATGAAAAAATGACATATCTGTGACGTGCGTCGACATGGCTTCGTGGCTCGTGTTTTTCACGGTTCCAGCGCCAACAGAACCAGAGAAATGGATTTCTCCTGAACCGCGGTGAATAGGTAGTCCGAGTTTGAACTTATTAGAAAACTACTTTCAAAATAAGATGAATGCTGGTTCTGCCGATATTCTGCTAGGTTCTCAAGCCAAGTTATGATCATTATAAGTTTTCAGAACCAAATCTGTAACTCTGAGCTAGGGGAGGGGGCCAATAAACCAGCCCCTTTAGTGATGTCACGAGCCCAGAGGTATAAGTGACGTTCCCCAGCCCAGCCTCTCACTCTCTCTCTTTGCCTGGGAATCTGCTGCCAGCAGACCTTCCAATGCATTGTGACGTCTTGCTCCTCCCGAGCATGGTTTTGCCTAAGATGATCTAAGCAATACGTGAGTTTATTTTCTTCTCTTAATCCCCCTTTATTTGTAACTGCATTTTACATATTTTTAATTGTCTCACTTTTTAAAATCTTTTTAAAACTTTTGTAAACACTGCCTATCTTTTTGGAGTAAAATATAAAATTACTAGTTCGTCTCTATGCTCTATAACAAATTTGCACATGCCTGAAGTGAATTACGCTACTAAATTGGGGTGGCCTCTGCCCTACATTCCAGAACCAGAGGCTGGTGACAGCGAGTGTGTGCTGGGCGTTGGATATAGCTGGCAGTGACGGAGTGGGTTTTATAAGTCTATTGCCTGGCTGTGGCTAGGAGTAGATATAATCCCCTCACTGCAGCGTGCCTAATAGCCAGTACACGTCCAAGCAGCCCGTACGGCGACTAACTATCCTAGGTGCAGTTCCCTGACTGACCTGAGGGTAAGGGGGCGCCAGAGAGCTTCGAGTTCCAAAGCGGAACTGTAAAGTGGGATATACATAAATCCCTGCAGTTCGTGACATATTTTTTGGCAGCGGTGGGATCATAATCCGTGTCCCCCGTTCTTCCGTCCATGCCGTTTCTAACATTTGGTGGCAGCGGTGGGATCATAATCCGTGTCCCCCATGCGTCCATGTGTTGTTCGTGACATTTGGTAGCAGCGGTGGGATCACTCCGTGGTCTCCCGTGCCGTTGTTCCTCACATTGGTGGCAGCGGTGGGATTATAATCCATGTCCCCCGTGCATCCGTGTATTGTTCGTGACATTTGGTGGCAGCGATGGGATCAATCAGTGGTCTCCCGTGCTGTTGTTCCTCACACTGGTGGCAGAGCGGTGGGATCATAATCCGTGAGTCCCCCGGGCCTCGGTGTGTGCCCGTTTCATGACACACTACAATTATTTTTAGGGGCAGGTATATGACAGGAGTGGCACATCCAGACTAGTGTAAATAGGTGCATACCAGGAGGAGCTACCTCCATATACAATATACAAAAAAAGGTTGCACTCTATCATGCTGAAGCATGTCAATGTGTATTCACACAGGTCAGGGACCCATCAGACTTTGAGACCAACTTGACGATGGTTGATGGGCAGATATAATTTAGCCAAGTTTTATGCTAAGCGTCTCATATTTTTTTCTAATACTCCAAAGCCGTATTGCTATTCAAATTTCACATATTCCACATTGAGATGCTTTAGCATGATAGAGTGCAACCTTTTTTTGTATATGACAGTCCCTGTCACACTCTTACAATATAAATACTGATGCTGCTGTGTGGGTACTGTAAGGTAATGCCTAAAGTAACTCTATATACTCAGCTCAGGTGTAGGGTAAGCATAGGATAGATATAGGTTAAGGCTGAGGGCCCAGAGCAGTGACGGATAGAGAAAGACAGGCAGTGGTAGGCCTTATTAGTGTATAAGTGATAGGAATAGTGTAGAAAATGGTTAAATGTTTGTGACCAGCCCAGGATGGGAAGGGAAATGTGTCAAGTAAAAGGGGAAATACTTCCTGGCTTAGTAAGTTATAGAAAGTGTGAGGATTGTGTGAATATCAAGTTCAAGGTGCAATGGGCTGAAGGCACGTGGAGTACGTATCATTCTTCCTGCATGAAGTCATACCAAAATTCTTGCAGACCTTATTTGCAACGTTCAGGCCCTATGGCTCAAAATAGGCACTGAGGAGTGTGCCTTAATCCCTTCCATACAGAGCATGCCAGATGGGGAACCACGAGAGGCAGATATAACAGATCTCAGGATTGCTGTGGGGCCAGATGGGGAATCTTTGGAGTTGACAGGAGGATCAAGCGTAGGGGTAGTCCGAGCTGAATGCAAGAAAATGATGGAAATGTACAGTGTTGATGGACCTGGAACTGGAGGGTGCTGGGCCCGATACTGCATGGTAAAGACTGATGTTATTGAACTGTCCTGTAAAGTTGATCTTGTTAAAACTAATTGCGTGTCCCCTGATGTGTGCGGCTGATCCTGAAACTTAGGACATGGAGACAGCGAAGGTGTCTGGTCTACAAGTGTGTGCAAACCAAACACATATGGACTGGGACACTGTTTGGTTGTGGGGTGCGAGGATGTGAAGGTGTAAGGGGATGCAGACAGATCCCTGAAGAGTTCTTGCAGAAGATCACATTGGTGTAGAAAGACTGCCATCTGCTCTCCAAAGAGGCTGAGAAACATGTTGCGCATGTATCCTCTGATCAACTCAGGCCTACTTATCCATCCTGACCCTTGATTGGGAGCCCGGCAGACAGTTATGTACCGCCCACCTGGGACTGTGACACTGTGGATAAGGTGATAAAAGTTTTAGAGGACATGCACGGTGACACCACAGACCTAGGACACCTCCGCATGTGGTTATTCCAGCGGATCCAAGGGAAAAGTGAGACCATAGTTCAGTATGTATGGACTACTTGCTAGAGATGGGGTGCACCTTACGAAGACTGGAAAACATGTATTTGGAATTCGCCTTGCTACACTCATCAGGAGAGCTTTAAACTAGAACAATGTGGGAAGGGAAGCAAAACGCCAGCAAAAGCCATACACTTGACAAATACTATTGAGATTTCTGCTATTAGAAGTGAAGGGGAAGAACAAAGACAAAAAAATTTACATAATAAAAATATTGAAGGAAGAGAAACCAATCACAAACTAAAGTGTTTCTATACGAATGCACAAAGCATGGGCAACAAACAAGGAGAACTGGAGCTACTAACGCAGGAGAAGAAATATGATGTCATTGGAATCACTGAGACTTGGTGGGACGATACACATGATTGGAATACAAGGCTAGAAGGTTACAACTTAAGGGTATGCCACACTAAACAATATCGCTAACGGGATCGCTAAAAAACGTCACTATTTAGCGATCCCGTTAGCGATATTGTTCAGTGCGGCAGCTTCCAGCGACGAGCTTCCTGCTGTGATCTCGCTCGTCGCTGGAATCGTTCCGGACCCTATTTTCTCGTCGGCGCTCCCGCTGGGTAAGTATCTTATCGCTGTGTGGCACCTTTTCTTAGCGATTTAGCGGTACTTTTGTACCGCTAAAGTCGTTAAGAAGATCGCTAACGGCGATAGCGTCGTTAACTATATCGCTAAATGTGACAGCATTTAGCGATATAGAAACAATCCCGCTAGCGATCGCATTAGTATGCGTCGTTATTGTGATCGCTAGCGGGATTGTTTAGTGTGGCAGTACCTTTATTTGCAAGAAACAGACTTGATAAACGAGGAGGAGGTGTCGCATTGTATGTTAGAAAAGCGTATATCTGCACAGAGATTGACGCTTCAGAGACTGGGAGTTCTGTGGAAACTGTTTGAGTAAGAATACAAGGACAGAACAATGGAAAGGACACCATTGTAGGCATTTACTACAGGCCGCCTGTGCAAGCTGAAGATATGGATGAACTCCTTATGCATCAAATGGCAAAGTTCTCCAAAAAATATGACATAGTGGTCATGGGAGATTTCAACTATCCAGACATTTGTTGGGAATCTCTCTCAGGCAAAACTAACAGGTCCAGGAAATTCTTATCCTCTCTTGCTGACAACTTTATCTTCCAAAAGGTAATGGAGAAAACAAGGGGATCTGCTACCTTGGATCTAATCCTCATAAACAGGGAGGAAATGTTGGAGGAGGTAAGAGTGGCGGGACTCTAGGAGGTAGTGACCATGCTATTTTAGAATTTTGGATAACAAGAGGAGGAAGACCTGTTAAGACTCAGACGTCAAGGTTAGATTTCAGAAAGGCAGATTTTAAGGAACTCAGAAAGAGAATTGGAGGGATCCAATGGCAGGATATCCTTAAGGACAAAAATGTCCAGGAAGGATGGAAAATCTTGAAAAATGAGATTCTCAAAGCACAATTGTCAACAATTCCGAAAAGAGGGAAGAATGGGAAGCATTTAAGGAAACCAGGATGGATGAACATAGAACTTAAACACATGCTAAAAAGGAAGAAAGAAATGTTTATCAAATGGAAAGAGGGAGGCATATCTAAAGAAGAATATAATGCCGTCTGCAGAACCTGCAGGGCACAAATCAGATTATCTAAAGCTGACAATGAATTAAGGCTTGCAAGTGACGTCAAAAGCAACAAAAAAGAATTTTGGGGATACGTCAAAAGTAAAAGAAAAGTCAAAGATGCTATAGGATTTTTACAGGATGAAAATGATGAAATGGTAAGTCAGGATGTTGAGAAGGCTGAACTTTTAAATTCCTATTTTGCATCTGTTTTCTCTCAGAAAGGAAATGTAACATCAACTGATCTTCACTGTCCTATTAAAGGAATAGAAGAATCCAGGATATCTATAAACAGAAAGACAGTGAGGAAACACTTAGCTAACATAAATGAATTCAAGTCTCCAGGTCCAGATGAATTACACCCCAGGGTACTGAAGGAGATAGCAGAAGAAATTCTTGAACCACTGTCCATAATCTTTGAAAATTCTTGGAGAACAGGAGAAGTCCCAGAAGACTGGAGAAGAGCAAATGTTGTTCCTATCTTCAAAAAGGGGAAGAAGGTGGACCCAGGGAACTACAGGCCGGTGAGTCTGACTTCTATACCAGGAAAGATCTTTGAACAAATTATTAAAGAACATGTATGCAAGTACCTGGATAAGAATGAAGTGATTAAACAGAGTCAGCATGGGTTTGTAACTAATAAGTCATGTCAGACTAACTTAATTTCCTTCTATGACAGAATCACTGACTGGGTGGATCAGGGAAATGCTGTAGATATAGTATATCTTGACTTCAGCAAAGCATTTGACAATCTCACACAATCCTTATTGAAAAAATGACTAAGTATGGAATGGACAAGGCAACTGTTAGGTGGATTCATAACTGGCTTAGTGATCGGACCCAAAGAGTGGTTGTAAATGGCTGCACATCCAGTTGGAAGAATGTCTCAAGTGGGGTACCACAAGGCTCTGTTTTGGGCCCTGTATTGTTCAACATCTTTATCAATGATTTAGATGAAGGAATTGAGGGTAAACTGATCAAATTTGCTGATGACACAAAGCTAGGAGGGGTAGCTAATACTAGAGAAGAGAGAGAGAGGATTCAAAAAGATATACATAAACTGGAGCAGTGGGCAGCAACTAACAGAATGGATTTTAACAGGGAAAAATGCAAAGTACTACATCTGGGCAATAAAAATGAAAAAAGCATATACAAAATGGGAGGAATAGGGCTAAGTAACAGCACATGTGAAAAAGACTTGGGTATACTAATTGATCACAGACTTAACATGAGTCAACAGTGTGATGCAGCAGCAAAAAAGGCAAATGCAATTCTAGGATGTATCAACAGAAGCATACAGTCTAGATCACGTGAGGTCATTATTGTCCTCTACTCTGTAACGGGTCAGGGAGGCGGAACCTCTGAGCTTTATTATACAAGGAGGCTTTCCTTGTAATGGAGCGGGTGGCGCCCGGGGAGACGGACAGGAAATCACTGCAAGTGACGGGGGCAGTCTCTGGACAGACAGACGGGAGGTCACGGCAAGTGACCGGGGCAGTCTCTGGATAGACAGGCGGGTAGTCACGGCAAGTGACCGGGGCAGTCTCTGAATAGACAGGCGGGTAGTCACGGCAAGTGACCGGGGCAGTCTCTGGATAGACAGGCGGGTAGTCACGGCAAGTGACCGGGGCAGTCTCTGGATAGACAGGCGAGTAGTCACGGCAAGTGACCGGGGCAGTCTCTGAATGGACAGGCGAGTAGTCACGGCAAGTGACCGGGGCAGTCTCTGAATGGACAGGTATATACGACCTGAGATGGTGGAGCCTCCCGGTAGGCTAGCAGGCAGATGACAGATGAGCGCCCCCAAGTGAGCAGGCGAGAGTCTCTGGAATAGCCGATGGACACCGCATGTGATGGCCGAAACTCCAGGTAGGCTTGCAGGCAGATGGCAGATGAGCGCCCCCAAGTGAGCAGGTGAGAGTCTCTGGAATTGCCGATGGTCACCGCATGTGACGGCCGAACCTCCAGGTAGGTTTGCAGGCAGATGGCAGATGAGCGTCCCCAAGTGAGCAGGCGAGATTCTCTGGAATAGCCGATGGTCACCGCATGTGACGGCCGAACCTCCAGGCAGGCTTGCGGACAGGTAGCAGACAGCAAACTGGCAGGAAACAGGCAGGTAACTGGTAACGGACCCTGAGGGCTAAAGCAGAGTAGTGAACAGTGCAATAACAACATTGCTCGGGCACCTCCATTAAGGAGGAAGTACTTTATATAGGGTGGAGTCCTCCGGCATTGGCCGGGGACCTTTTTGAAAGATGCGCGCGGCCCCTTTAAGAGCGGGGGAGCGCGCGGGCGCGCGCCCTAAGTCCAGTAGCAGGGAAAGAGCGCGCGGCCCCAGCAGGACGGAAGGAGGACGCTGAGCGCGGGTAAGGGGGGCGACGTCCCTGCCTGGCAGAGGACGCTGTCGCAGGGGAACAGCGTCCCTGCCTGGCAGAGGGCAGGGACGCCGGCGCTACAGTACCCCCCCCTTTAGGCCCCCCTTTTTTAGGCCAGAAAGAAATTTAGCTAGGATGAGAGGGGCATGGATGTTCTCCCGAGGCTCCCACGTTCTCTCCTCAGGACCAAACCCCTTCCAATCCACCAGAAAATAGGTCTTTCTTCCTACCCTTTTGGTGGCCAGAATGTTCTCTACCTCAAATTCGTCTTCAGCAGATACTGGAGCAGGAGGTGTACCTGTAGACTTGACAAAAGAGTTAAGTACCACCGGTTTGAGGAGAGATACATGGAAGGAGTTAGGAATCCGCAAATTGGCCGGGAGTTTCAATTTATAGGACACCGGGTTGATCTGACTGATGATCTCAAAAGGACCGATGAACCGAGGGCCTAACTTGTAGGAAGGAATCTTGAGCCGGACATACTTGGACGAAAGCCAGACCTTATCCCCAGGACGGAATTGAGGAGGATCCAGACGTTTTTTGTCAGCATGTTTCTTCATGCGCTCGGATGACAGAATGAGTGCGGACCGGGTACTCTCCCATATGGAGGAAAATTCGTTAACCAGAGATTCCGCAGCTGGATTGTCCACAGAGATGGAGACAGGAACAGGGATCCGAGGGTGTTGACCGAAGACTACAAAAAACGGAGATTTGGAGGAAGATTCGCTCTCGTGATTGTTGTAAGAGAATTCGGCCCAAGGCAGGAGATCCACCCAGTCAGAATGGTGGGCATTAACGAAGTGCCGGAGATAACTGGTCAGATTCTGATTGATTCGCTCGACTTGTCCATTGGACTGCGGGTGGTAAGCGGAGGAGAAATCCAAGGTGACGTCTAGCAACTTACAAGTGGCTCTCCAGAAACGTGAGGTGAACTGTACCCCACGATCCGACACAATGTGACGAGGCAGACCATGAAGACGGAAGATGTGGCGGATAAAGTCTTTAGCCAACTCGGGTGCAGACGGAAGCCCTGGCAGGGGAATGAAGTGAGCCATCTTGGAAAATCAGTCAACGACCACCCAAATGACCGTACAACCGGCAGAGACGGGCAGATCTGTTATGAAGTCCATGGCTATATGCTGCCAGGGGGCAGCGGGTACAGGAAGCGGAAGAAGACGGCCGGCAGGCAGGTGTCTTGGAACTTTGTTGCGGGCACAGGAGACACAGGCAGAAACAAAGTCTATTACGTCCTTGTGCAGGGTAGGCCACCAGTAATGCCGAGTAATGAGCTGGAGGGTCTTTTTCTGACCAGCGTGGCCAGCTAGTCTAGACGAATGACCCCAGTGTAGGATTCTCTCCCGATCGGTTACCGATACGAACGTCTTACCAGGAGGGAGACGATTTAGACTCACGGGAGCCACCTGCATCACTCTGGCGGGATCGATGATATGTTTAGGTTCCTCCTCGAGATCCGACACCAGGAAGGACCGGGACAAGGCGTCCGCCTTGATGTTCTTGTCGGCCGGCGAAAATGTAAGAGAAAATCAAAGCGGGCAAAAAACAAGGACCACCGGGCTTGGTGAGGGTTAAGTCTCTGGGCATGCTGGAGGTAAGCCAGATTTTTGTGGTCAGTGTAAATGATTACCGGATGGAGAGCCCCCTCGAGTAGGTAACGCCACTCCTCCAATGCCAGCTTGATGGCCAATAACTCTCGGTCTCCTATGGAGTAATTGCGCTCAGAAGAGGAGAAGAGTTTGGAGAAGAAGCCGCAAGATACCATCCTCCCGGATGAAGATTTTTGAGTAAGTACCGCTCCGGCTCCAGAAGAGGAAGCGTCCACCTCCAGGAAGAACTGCTTGTTGCCGTCCGGCGATGCAGCACTGGAGCGGAAGAGAAGGCCTGTTTTAAAGAAAGAAAGGCCTCCTCTGCTTCGGGCGTCCACTGTTTGGGATTAGCATCCTTGCGGGTGAGCGCGGAGATTGGAGCAGTCCGGGAAGAGAAGTGCGGTATGAAAAGGCGGTAATAATTGGCGAATCCCAGGAACCGCTGAATGGCCTTCAACCCCTCCGGTCGGGGCCATTTCTCGATGGCAGACAGTTTCTCCGGATCCATTCGTAGGCCTGTCTGAGAAATGATGTAGCCCAAAAACGGAAGCGAGGTCTGCTCAAAGAGGCACTTCTCATATTTGGCGAAGAGGTGATTCTGCCTGAGCCTGAGCAGAACCTGACGAACATCCCTCCGGTGAGACTGGAGATCGGAGAGAAGACCAAGATGTCGTCTAGGTACACCACAACGCAGGAGTAGAGAAGGTCCCGTAAGATGTCATTGACCAACTCCTGAAAGACTGCTGGAGCATTACAGAGACCAAAGGGCATCACCAAATACTCGTAGTGGCCGTCCCGGGTGTTGAATGCCGTCTTCCATTCATCTCCCCGACGGATACGGACTAGGTTATATGCCCCACGAAGATCCAGTTTGGTGAAGATTCTAGCCCCCCTCAGACGATCAAACAATTCTGGAATGAGCGGAAGAGGGTACTTATTCTTCACCGTGATCAAATTTAGGCCTCTGCAGTCAATACAGGGACGGAGAGAGCCGTCTTTCTTTTTTACGAAGAAGAAACCTGCTCCCGCTGGGGAGGTGGATTTCCGGATGAATCCCTTGGCCAAATTCTCCTCGATATATTCGGACATCGACCTGGTCTCAGCAGCGGACAATGGGTAAATACGCCCACGGGGAGGCGTAGTACCGGGTAGCAGGTCGATCGGGCAATCATACGGTCTATGAGGGGGTAATGTCTCTGCTTCCTTTTTATTAAAGACATCAGCGAATGACCAATAGGAATCGGGAGCCCAGGTAGATTAGTTGGTGTAGGAGAAGGACGGACGGGATGAACAGGAACCAAACACGTTTTATGACAGTCCTGTCCCCAGCGAAGGATCTCTCCAGTCTGCCAGTCGAGCACGGGTGCATGCTTTTGGAGCCAAGGCAGACCTAGTAAGAAAGCGTGAGAGAGTCCAGGCAGAACATGAAACGAGATGCTCTCAGAATGCAACATTCCCACCTGCAGGGTTATGGCTTCAGTGATAAGTTGGATGGGACGTGGTAGGAGACCCCCATCCACAGCAGCAACAGATACTGGTTCAACCAGAGGTTTGGTAGGAATGCGATATTTTTCTACTAGAGCCTGTGAAACAAGATTCCCGGCTGCTCCAGAATCAAGTTGGGCTAGTTCGAAATAACGGTTCTCACCGAGGAGAATTGAGACTGACAGCAGCAGAGATGAAGAGGATTTATTTTTGTCTAGGTGGACCTCTCCGAGCGAACCTAGACACAGGCGTTTCCCGACCTCTCTGGGCAGGTACGGATCCGGTGCTCCTTACTGCCACAGTAGAAGCAACTCCCCTCGGCACGGCGTAAGTCCTGACGGGCTTTGACCATCTTGGTCTGGTCGACTTGCATAGGCTCAGAAGAGTGTACCTTAGGAGAAACGGAAGGAGTTACAGGTCTCTGAAAAGAAGGAGCTAGACGAGGAAACCTTCTCTCACGGGTGACCTCTTTAGCGCGCTCCTGGAACCGTAGATCAATTCGATTGGCAAGAGTTATTAGGTCATCGAGAGAGGTTGGAATGTCCCGACCGGCAAGTTCATCTTTAATACGGCCGGACAGACCCTCCCAGAAGACAGATATCAGAGCGTCATTATCCCAAGCCAGCTCCGAGGCAAGGGTACGGAACCGTATGGCATATTGACCCACGGTGAGACTTCCCTGACGGAGACGCAGCAGAGATGATGCAGAGGAGGTCTTCCGTCCGGGTTCGTCGAATACCTTCCGGAAGGCTGAGAGAAAAGCAGACAGGTCAGACACCAGAGGATCTTCTCTCTCCCAAAGAGGATTTAGCCAGGCCAGGGCCTCTCCGGTGAGATGGGACATGATGAAGGCAATTTTGGCCCGGTCGGAGTTAAACTGGTGTGCCAGGAGTTCAAAATGCAGGGTGCACTGGTTAATGAAACCCCGAGCCAGAGCAGGGTCGCCTCCAAACGAGGAGGAGCTGAAAGTCGAGGTCCAGGAACGGAAACCACAGAATTGGTAAGCAGCGGAACTGCCGGATTGCGAGTCATGGCGCCCGCGGTGGTTGCTGGTGAAGTAGTCAGGGTGTCCAGGCGGGAATTAACATTGCGCAGGTGACCCAGGATGGACTCCTGTTGAGACCTCTGACGAGACAGTTCATGACACAGGTCAGAGAGCGAGGGAGTTTGGGTGCCACCGGGTTCCATGGCCCGAGCAAACTGTAACGGGTCTGGGAGGCGGAACCTCTGAGCTTTATTATACAAGGAGGCTTTCCTTGTAAAGGAGCGGGTGGCGCCCGGGAGACGGACAGGAAATCACTGCAAGTGACGGGGCAGTCTCTGGACAGACAGGTGGGAGGTCACAGCAAGTGACCGGGGCAGTCTCTGGATAGACAGGCGGGTAGTCACGGCAAGTGACCGGGGCAGTCTCTGAATAGACAGGCGGGCAGTCACGGCAAGTGACCGGGGCAGTCTCTGGATAGACAGGCGGGTAGTCACGGCAAGTGACCGGGGCAGTCTCTGGATAGACAGGCGAGTAGTCACGGCAAGTGACCGGGGCAGTCTCTGAATGGACAGGCGAGTAGTCACGGCAAGTGACCGGGGCAGTCTCTGAATGGACAGGTATATACGACCTGAGATGGTGGAGCCTCCCGGTAGGCTAGCAGGCAGATGACAGATGAGCGCCCCCAAGTGAGCAGGCGAGAGTCTCTGGAATAGCCGATGGACACCGCATGTGATGGCCGAACCTCCAGGTAGGCTTGCAGGCAGATGGCAGATGAGCGCCCCCAAGTGAGCAGGCGAGAGTCTCTGGAATTGCCGATGGTCACCGCATGTGACGGCCGAACCTCCAGGTAGGTTTGCAGGCAGATGGCAGATGAGCGCCCCCAAGTGAGCAGGCGAGATTCTCTGGAATAGCCGATGGTCACCGCATGTGACGGCCGAACCTCCAGGCAGGCTTGCGGACAGGTAGCAGACAGCAAACTGGCAGGAAACAGGCAGGTAACTGGTAACGGACCCTGAGGTCTAAAGCAGAGTAGTGAACAGTGCAATAACAACATTGCTCGGGCACCTCCATTAAGGAGGAAGTACTTTATATAGGGTGGAGTCCTCCGGCATTGGCCGGGGACCTTTTTGAAAGATGCGCGCGGCCCCTTTAAGAGCGGGGAGTGCGCGGGCGCGCGCCCTAAGTCCAGTAGCAGGGAAGGAGCGCGCGGCCCCAGCAGGACGGAAGGAGGACGCTGAGCGCGGGTAAGGGGGGCGACGTCCCTGCCTGGCAGAGGACGCTGGCGCAGGGGAACAGCGTCCCTGCCTGGCAGAGGGCAGGGACGCCGGCGCTACATACTCCTCTTTGGTCAGACCTCATCTGGAATACTGTGTCCAGTTTTGGCACCACATTTTAAAAAAGACATCAACAAACTGGAGCAAGTTCAGAGAAGAGCCACCAGAATGGTGACCGGTCTGCAAACCATGTCCTATGAGGAACGGTTTGCAGGATTTGGGAATGTTTAGCTTGCAAAAAAGAAGACTGAGAGGAGACTTAATAGCTGTCTACAAATATCTCAAGGGCTGTCACATTGTAGAAGGATCATCTTTATTCTCATTTGCACAAGGAAAGACTAGAAGCAATGGGATGAAACTGAATGGGAGGAGACACAGATTAGATATTAGAAAAAACTTTTTGACAGTTAGGGTGATCAATGAGTGGAACAGGCTGCCACGAGAGGTGGTGAGTTCTCCTTCAATGGAAGTCTTCAAACAGAGGCTGGATAGACATCTGTCTGGGATGATTTAGAGAATCCTGCTTTGAGCAGGGGGTTGGACCAGAAGGCCCAGGAGGTCCCTTCCAACTCTACCATTCTATGATTCTATGATTCTATGATTCTATGTTAATGCATTGCAGGAAGTGATGGCCCATATCACCAAGAAGACACAGAGGAGTTTATCCATTGGATGAAGTGCTGCGGGATCAATTAGGGGCTGGGCTGATGGATCTCTCCCCAAGGCATGTTTTAAAAGAGCAATCCTGATCTGGGCTTCCTTGAAGTCGGGGCTGAAGCTAGAGTTCTGGAGAGAGAGACCACTGTCCTGACCAGTGTGGCTGGAGTCATGAAGTGGCCAACCCTGAGTCAACCCACACTGAGCCCGACTTGATACGGGAGATACGTCAAGAGATTCTGGACATTCAAGGTGAGCTGTGCATTATCAAGGGAACTCCTGCTGTTGTTCCTCCAGCTGTTTACACGGCACAATATGAAAGGAAGTCAGAATGGGAAAGTTGCTTTGCCCAGGCGTTGCCGTGCCGCGTATGTAGCCCATGCCAGGTGATGTTTGGGGCGGCTGGCATATTGAGGACCTCGGGGATGTTCTGTGGTGGGTCTGCTATCTAACACATGGAGGAGTTCGGGGATGTTCTGGGGTGGCTCTGCTGTATCTGGCACATGGAGGAGCTCAGGGATGTTCTGGCTCTGCTGCATCTACCACATGGAAGGGTTCAGGGATGTTCTGGTGTGACTCTGCTGCATCTCACACATGGAGGAGTTTGGGAATGTTCTGGCACGACTCTGCTGCATCTGACACATGGAGTAGCTCGGGGATGTTCTGGAGCGAAGCAGCTGCATCTGACACATGGAGGAGCTCGGGAATGTTATGGCACGACTCTGCTGCATCTGACACATGGAGGAGCTGGGGAATGTTCTGGGGCGGCTCTGCTGCATCTGACACGTGGAGGAGCTGGGGAATGTTCTGAGGGGTCTGCTGCATCTGACACATGGAGGAGCTGGGGAATGTTCTGGGGCGGCTCTGCTGCATCTGACACATGGAGGAGCTCTGGGATGTTCTCGGGTGGCTCTGCTGCATCTAGAACTTAAAGGAGCTTGGGGTCTTTTGGGGAAGCTCTGCTGCATGAGGAGAAGCTCGGGGATGTTCTGGCACGACTCTGCTGCATCTGACACATGGAGGAGCTCGGGATGTTCTGGAGCGAAGCTGCTGCATCTGACACATGGAGGAGCTCAGGAATGTTCTGGAGCGAAGCTGCTGCATCTGACACATGGAGGAGCTCAGGAATGTTCTGGAGCGAAGCTGCTGCATCTGACACATGGAGGAGCTCAGGAATGTTCTGGAGCGAAGCTGCTGCATCTGACACATGGAGGAGCTCAGGAATGTTCTGGAGCGAAGCTGCTGCATCTGACACATGGAGGAGCTCGGAATGTTCTGGAGCGAAGCTGCTGCATCTGACACATGGAGGAGCTCAGGAATGTTCTGGAGCGAAGCTGCTGCATCTGACACATGGAGGAGCTCAGGATGTTCTGGAGCGAGTCTGCTGCATCTGAACACAGGAGTGAGTCAGAATGTTTGGGGAAGCTGTGCATCTGACAATGGAGAGCTGGGGATGTTCTGGCAGACTCTGCTGCATTCTGACACATGGAGGAGATGGGAATTGTTCTGGAGCCAGCGCTGCCATCTGACCATGAGGAGCTCTGGGATGTTCTCGGGTGGCTCTGCTGCATCTAGAACTTAAAGGAGCCTGGAGGTCTTTTGGGGAAGCTGTGCTGCATGAGGAGAAGCTCGGGGATGTTCTGGTCCAGATCGACTTGCTGACTTCTTCAGCCAGGACTCGTCTGCAGAGATTACAGCACAGACACATCTGACTTCTCACATTTTCAGCCCCGCCACCATCTATCCCCAACCTACACGAGCGCCTTATCCTGCTGATACCCCAATGATGAACCGCTGCTGCCCCTGATATGTTATGTGGTATTCCTCATACTTCAGAAATATTGGCATTATTGTAGACGAGTCCTGGCTGGAGAAGTCGTCATGTCGGTCTGGGCCTGATGGAAAGGACGGGAAAAATGACAACTCAATAAGACAGCACATCAGCTGTAAGTCACCATCGATAACTGTACTGTGATCTCCTGTATGTTCTGCAGCACTGGTATCTATCACTGTATGGTCACCATATGGCAGTAATATTGACTTGTATGGCGACTTTTATTCGGTAACCGTATTAGCACAAACTGTCTCGGGAGGTGACGAGTAATGGAGCCGCCGCCTGTGATGGCGCCAACATTGGGTGAATCAATCATTTATAGAAAATGTTTATTCTTTGATCAGATTATCTTTCCATTTGCGCTTGTTGCTAGACACGGCGGACATGTATCGCGTGTGTACGTGACATGAAGGAGTTAATCAGCCGCTACGAGGAGCGCAGATGGATTTAGGACTCTCGATACGTCTAATAGGGGCAGACCACAGACATAAGCAGCCTGACCTCCCTCATTCTGTGTAATCAAGAAGCCGAGGCTTTGATTAAAATGCGGCCGCAGCCGTGGAGCCTGGCAGCAGATCAGACGAGACAGCTCATCCCGAAGATCCAATTCCCGACCATATTAATGGCTGGTTGTGACATCCTGCGATTTACTCCTCCATATGTGCGATCTGTCAGATGGGCCCGGTGTATATCAGATCGTCTTCTTAGACATAGGCTAGAGAAGGAGAAATCCAAGTCTGATCACAGGGCGCACACAGAGACCCTTCCACCTTCTCCCGGGAGCCAGACACAGTAGTAATGATTTGTAGATCATGGATTCCTTCCTTCCGGTCCGACCACTCACGGTATTCTCTAACGTCCACGCTCTGGAGCCTGGATCTTATGCCACATTCTCTGTCACTTCTGACACATCACCAACATACAAATTTGGGGCAATCTTTACACAAACTATTGCCAAATCTTTACTTTTCTAAGGCTTTAAGAATCCAATGTAGTGCTTACTGCTGTCATTGCGCCCATTTTTATCTCATTTTGATCACGAGACAACTCCAATGTGTTATCTGCGCTGTTACATGGGACTGCAGAATAATCTACTGATATATTTTTAAATAAAATTGCAAAAGTGCAGCCCAGAAAAAGACTGTCTCGTCTCCAAGGGAACCTCTCTCGCAGTCGGACTCTGGAGAGCCCGGTGTAGAGAAGAGGAGCAAAATGATACATAGGTTTATTAGAGAAGATTAAGTAGGACTTATATTCATTGAAATTCTTGGTGTTTGTATTCAAATGAGTCCAGTGGGCGGTCCTACTCAGTGATTGAGGTCACACTCATTGGCCTTGTAGGCCAGCTTAGGTGGCAGCATGCAGGTGTGCAGCTAGTCAGCAGGCAAGCCACTACTTAGGATTATCTTCTGTCCCTCTTCCCTGCTACCTTGCTGGACTGTGCTACATGACTGTGAGACACCTGGCATACCTATCTCTGCTGTATTGCTGGACTCTGCTATCTCAGCGATTCACCTGGCATACCCATCTCTGCTGTATTGCTGGGCTCTGCTATCTCAGCGATTCACCTGGCATACCTATCTCTGCTATATTGCTGGGCTCTGCTATCTCAGCGATTCACCTGGCATACCTATCTCTGCTATATTGCTGGGCTCTGCTATCTCAGCGATTCACCTGGCATACTCATCTCTACTATATTGCTGGCTCTGCTATCTCAGCGAGTCACCTGGCATACTCATCTCTACTATATTGCTGGACTCTGCTATCTCAGCGAGTCACCTGGCATACTCATCTCTGCTATATTGCTGGACTCTGCTATCTCAGCGAGTCACCTGGCATACTCATCTCTACTATATTGCTGGGCTCTGCTATCTCAGCGAGTCACCTGGCATATTCATCTCTGCTATATTGCTGGGCTCTGCTATCTCAGCGATTAACCTGATATATCTCATATTGCTGACTCTGTATCTCGGATCACTGGATATCTCTTATATGTGGGCTGCTATCTCAGCGATTCACCTGGCATACTCATCTCTGCTATATTGCTGGACTCTGCTATCTCAGCGATTCACCTGGCATACTCATCTCTGCTATATTGCTGGACTCTGCTATCTCAGTGAGTCACCTGGCATACTCATCTCTGCTATATTGCTGGACTCTGCTATCTCAGCGAGTCACCTGGCATACTCATCTCTACTATATTGCTGGACTCTGCTATCTCAGCGAGTCACCTGGCATACTCATCTCTGCTATATTGCTGGGCTCTGTTATCTCAGCGATTCACCTGGCATACTCATCTCTGCTATATTGCTGGACTCTGCTATCTCACGATTCACCTGGCATACTCATCTCTAGCTATATTGCTGGACTCTGCTATCTCAGCGATGTCACCTGGCATACTCATCTCTACTATATTGCTGGACTCTGCTATCTCAGCGAGTCACCTGGCATACTCATCTCTGCTATATTGCTGGACTCTGCTATCTCAGCGAGTCACCTGGCATACTCATCTCTGCTATATTGCTGGACTCTGCTATCTCAGCGAGTCACCTGGCATACTCATCTCTGCTATATTGCTGGACTCTGCTATCTCAGCGAGTCACCTGGCATACTCATCTCTGCTATATTGCTGGACTCTGCTATCTCAGCGAGTCACCTGGCATACTCATCTCTGCTATATTGCTGGACTCTGCTATCTCAGCGAGTCACCTGGCATACTCATCTCTGCTATATTGCTGGACTCTGCTATCTCAGCGAGTCACCTGGCATACTCATCTCTGCTATATTGCTGGCTCTGCTATCTCAGCGAGTCACCTGGCATACTCATCTCTGCTATATTGCTGGACTCTGCTATCTCAGCGATTCACCTGGCATACTCATCTCTACTATATTGCTGGACTCTGCTATCTCAGTGAGTCACCTGGCATACTCATCTCTACTATATTGCTGGACTCTGCTATCTCAGCGATTCACCTGGCATACTCATCTCTACTATATTGCTGGACTCTGCTATCTCAGCGATCACCTGGCATACTCATCTCTGCTATATTCTGGACTCTGCTATCTCAGCGAGTCACCTGGCATACTCATCTCTGCTATATTGCTGGACTCTGCTATCTCAGTGAGTCACCTGGCATACTCATCTCTACTATATTGCTGGACTCTGCTATCTCAGTGAGTCACCTGGCATATCATCTCTACTATATTGCTGACTCTGCTAAACTCAGTGAGTCACCTGGCATACTCATCTCTCTATATTGCTGGACTCTGCTATCTCAGTGAGTCACCTGGCATATCATCTCTGCTATATTGCTGGACTCTGCTATCTCAGCGATTCACCTGGCATATTCATCTCTGCTATATTGCTGGACTCTGCTATCTCAGCGATCACCTGGCATATCATCTCTGCTATATTGCTGGACTCTGCTATCTCAGTGAGTCACCTGGCATACTCATCTCTGCTATATTGCTGGACTCTGCTATCTCAGTGAGTCACCTGGCATACTCATCTCTGCTATATTGCTGGACTCTGCTATCTCAGTGAGTCACCTGGCATATCCATCTCTGCTATATTGCTGGACTCTGCTATCTCAGTGAGTCACCTGGCATACTCATCTCTGCTATATTGCTGGACTCTGCTATCTCAGTGAGTCACCTGGCATACTCATCTCTGCTATATTGCTGGCTCTGCTATCTCAGCGAGTCACCTGGCATACTCATCTCTGACTATATTGCTGGACTCTGCTATCTCATGCGAGTCACCTGGCATACTCATCTCTGCTATATTGCTGGACTCTGCTATCTCAGGAGTCACCTGGCATACTCATCTCTACTATATTGCTGGACTCTGCTATCTCAGCGATTCACCTGGCATACTCATCTCTGCTATATTGCTGGGCTCTGCTATCTCAGTGATTCACCTGGCATACCATCTCTGCTATATTGCTGGGCTCTGCTATCTCAGTGAGTCACCTGGCATACTCATCTCTGCTATATTGCTGGGCTCTGCTATCTCAGGAGTCACCTGGCATATCATCTCTGCTATATTGCTGGACTCTGCTATCTCAGCGAGTCACCTGGCATACTCATCTCTACTATATTGCTGGACTCTGCTATCTCAGTGAGTCACCTGGCATACCCATCTCTGCTATATTGCTGGCTCTGCTATCTCAGTGAGTCACCTGGCATACTCATCTCTGCTATATTGCTGGACTCTGCTATCTCAGCGAGTCACCTGGCATACTCATCTCTGCTATATTGCTGGGCTCTGCTATCCAGGAGTCACCGGCAACCATCCTGCATATGCTGTCTGCTATCTCAGCGATACCTGCAATCATTCTCTAATTGCGCTCTGCATCTCAGTACCTGGCATATCTGCTATATGCTGG
>JARQOD010007917.1:0-37616 GCA_033576555.1 Oophaga sylvatica
ATTATTTTTTTTTCCCTTTTTTTTCTTAAAAAAAAAAGGGGGGGGGGGAAAAGTAATTTTTTTGGAAATTTTCCTTTTCCCCAAAAAAAAAATTTTTCTTTAAAAAAAATTTTTTTGTTTTTTTTTTTTTTTCAAAAAAAATTTTTTGGGTTTTAAAAAACCCCCCAAATTTTTAAAAATTTTTTTTTTGGGTTTTTTTATTTTTTTAAAATTTTGGTTTTTTGAAATTTTAAAATTTTTTTAAAAATTTTTTCCCCGGGGCCCCTTTAAAAAAAAAAAATTAAAATTTCCCCGGGGGAAAAAAAAAAAGGGGGGGGGCCAAAAAAAAAAGGGGTTTTTTTTTTCCCCCCGGGGGGGAAAAAAGGGGGGGGGAAAAACCCAAACCCCCAGGTTTTTTTGGCCCCCCCGGGGGGGGGGGGTTTTAAAAGGGAAATTTTTTTTTAAATTTAATTTAATTAAACCCCCAAAAAAATTTTTTTTTTTCCCCCCCAAAGGAAAAATTTTTAAAAAAAAAAATTTTAAAAAGGGGTTTAAAAAAGGGGGAAAAAATTTTTTTTTCCCCCAAAAAAGGGGGGGTTTTAAAAAAAAAAATAAAAAATTTTTTGGGGGGGGGAAAAAAAAAAACCTTTTTTAAAAATTTTTTTTTTTCCCTTTTTTAAAAAAATTTTTTTTTTTCCGGGGGCCCCCCAAAAGAAATTTTTTTTTTCCCCCCCCTTTTTTTTTTTTTTTAAAAAAAAATTGGGGTTTTTTTAAAAAAATTTTAAATTTCCCCCCGGTTTTTTTAAAAAAATTTTTAAAAAAAAAAAAAAAAAAAAAAATTTTTTTTTTTTTTTTTTTTAAAATTTTTTTTTTTAAAAAAGAGGGAAGGGGGGGGGGAAAAAGTGGGGTTTTTAAAAAGGGGGGAAAAATTTTTTTTTGGGCCCCGTTTTTAAAAAAAAATTTTTTTTTTGGGGGGGGGCCCCCCCCCCCCCCTTTTTTTGGGGGCGGGGGGCCCCTTAAAAAACCCCCCCAAAAAAAAAAAATTTTTTTGGAAACCCCCCCCCCCCAAAAAAAATTTTTTTTTTGGGGGGGGGGGGAAAACCCCCAAAATTTAAAAGGGGGGGGTTTTTTAAAAAAAAATTTTTTTTTTAAAAAGGGCCCAAAAAACCGGGGGGTTTAAATTTTTTTAAAAAAAGGGGAAAGGGGGGGGGGGGAAAATTTTTTGGGAAGGGGGAAAAACAAGGGGGGAAAAAATTTTTTTAAAAAAAGGGGGGGAAAGGGTTTTTTGGGGGGGGCCCCCCCAAAAAACCCCAAAAACCGGGGGGAAAAAATTCCCCCCTTGGGGGGGGGCCCCCCCGGGCCCCCCCAAAAAAAAAAAATTTTTTGGGCCCCCGGCCCCCCGGCCCGGTTTTTCCCCTGGAAGGGGGGGTTTTTCCCAAAAAAACCCCCCCAAAAAGGGGAATTTCCCCCCCCCGGGGGGGGGGGGGAAAAAAAAAGGGGGAAAAAAATTTAAAGGGGAAAAGGGCCCCCCTTTTTTCCCCTTTTAAAACCCAAAAAAACCCCCGGGGCCCCCCCTTTTAAAAAAAAAGGGGGGGGGGAAAATTTTTTTTAAAAAAAAAAAGGGGGGGGGGGGAAAAAAAAAAGGGGGGGGGGTTTAAAAAACCCCCAAAAAAAGGGGGAAAAAAGGGGGGGGAACCCTTTTTAAAATTTTTTTTTAAAGGGTTTTGGGGGGGGGTTTTTGGGGGGGAAAAAAGGGATTTGGGGAAACCAAAATTTTTTTTGGGGGGGGGTTAAAGGGGGGGGGGTTTTTTTTCCCAAAAAGGGGGGGGGGCAGGGGAAAGGTTTAGGGGGGTTTAAAAATTTTTTTTTGGGGGGGGCCCCCCCCGGGGGGGGCCGGGAAAAAGGGGGGGGGAAAAAAAAAAGGGGGGAAAAGAAAAAAAGAATTTTTCCCCCCCCCCAAAAAAAAAAAGGGGGTTTTTTGGGGGGGGGGGGGGCCCCCCCCCCCGGGGGGGGGTTTTTAAGGGGGGGAAATTTTTTTTAAAGGGGGAAAAAAAAAGGGGGGGGGTTTTTCCCGGGGGGAAAAAACCCCCAAAAAAGGGGGGGGGAAAAAAAAAAAAAATTTTTTTTTTTTGGGGGGGAAAGGGGGGAAAAGGGGGGAAAAAAACCTTTTTTTTGGGCCCCAAAAAAATTTTTTAAAAAAAAAAAGTTTTCCCCCCAAAACCCGGCCCCCCAAAAAAACCCCCCCCCCCCCCAAAAAAAAAAAGGGGGGGGCCCCGGGGGGGGGGGGTTTTTTTTTTTTAAGGAAAAAAGGTTTTTTTTTCCCCCCCAAAAAACCCTTTGGAAAGTTTGGGTTCAGGGGGAAAAAACCCCTTTTTCCGAGGGGGAGGGGTAAAAAGGGGGGTTTTTTTTTTCCCCCCCCCGGGGGGCCCCAAAAAAAAAAATTTTTTAAAAAATAACCAGGGGGGGGACCAAATTTAAAAAGGGAAAAAAAGGGGGGTTTTTTGGGGGGGGCGGGAAATTTAAAGGGGGCCCAAAAAATTTAAAAGGGGGGGGGTTTTAAAGGGAAAATTGGGGTTTTGGGCCCCCCCGGGGGGAAAAATTTTAAAAAAATTTTTTAAAAAAGGGAAAAAAAATCTCAGGGCCCGGGGGGGTTTAAAAAAACCCTTTTTGGGGGAAAAAAATTTTTTAAAAAAAAAATTTTTAAACCCAAAAAAAAATTTTTTGGTTTTAAAAAAAAAAAACCCCCTTTAAGGGGAAAAAAGGAAAAAAGGGGGGAAAAAAAGGGAAAGGGGGCCCCTTTCCCGGGGGAAAACCGGTAAAAGGGAGGGGAAAAATTAAAAAAAGGGGGGGGGGGCAAAGGGGGAAAAAAAAGGGGGGTTTTTAAACCCCCCCCTTTTTTTTCCCCCCCCAGAAAAAAGGGGGTTTTTTTAAAAAAGAAGGGGAAAAAAAAAAATAGGGGCCCTTTTAAAAAAAATTAAATTTTAAAGGGGGCCCAACCCAAAAAAAAAGGGGGCCCTTTTAAAAAATTTTAAAGGCCCCGAACCCCCCCCCCAAAAAAAAAGGGTTTGGGAATTTCCTTTGGGGGTTTTAAAAATTTTGGGGGGGCCCGGGGAAAAAAAATTTTGGGAAAAAATTTTTTAAAAAAAGGGGGGGCCCGGGGGGAAAAACCCAAAAAAAAACCCGGAAATTAAAAAAAAAAAAAAAAGGGGGGGGTGAAAAAAAAAAAAAAAACCCGGGGAAAAAAAAAAAGGTTTAAAAAGGGGTTTGGGGGAAAAAGGGGTTTGGGGGGCCCCCGGTAAAAGGGGGGCGGGGGAAAAAGGGGGGGGGGCCCGGGGAAAAAAAAAGGGGGGAAAAAAATTTGGGGGTTTTTTTTTTGGGGGAAAAAAAAGGGGAAAAAGGGAAAACCCCCTTTTATTTGGAAGGGCCCAAAAAAAAAAAAATTTTTTTTTTTTTTGGGAACCCCCTTTTCCCCCATTTTTTGGGGGGGGGGTTTTTTTTTTGGCCCCCAAAAGGGTTCCCCCCCCGGGGGGGGAAATTTTTTTGGGGAAAAAAAACCCCCAAAAAAACCCCCCAAAACCCCCCTTTTGGGGGGGAAAAATTTTTTCTTCCCCCTTTTTTCCCCCCGGGTTTGGTTTTGGCCCGGGGGGGTTTTTTTTTTTTTTTGGGGGGTTTTTTCCTTTTTTTAAAAAAAAATTTTTTTTAAAAAAAAAAAAAAAAAGGAAAAAATTTTTTGGGAATTTTTTTTTAAAATTTTTTGGGGAAAATTTTTAAAACCCTTTTGGGAAAAAAAAAATTGGGCCCTTTTTTTTTGGAAAAATTAAAATTTTTTGAAAAACCCCCCCCAAAAAAAGGGGTTTTTTTCCCCCTTTTTTTTTGGGGGATTCCCCCCCCCCCTTTTTTTGAAAAAGGGGGCCAAAAAAAAATTTTTTGGGGGCCCGGGCCCTTTTCCCCCCCTTTTGGGGGAAACCAAAAAAAATTTGGGGGGGGGGAAAAAAAAAGGCCCCGGGGGGCCCAAATTTTTTTGGGGGGGGTTTTTCCCAAAAAAGGGTTTAAAAAAAAAATTCCTTAGGGGAAAAAAACCCCGGGGGGAAAAATTTAAAAAAAAATTTTAAAAAATTTTTAAAAAAAGGGAAAAAAAAGGTTGGGGTTTAAAAGGGGGGGGCCCGGGCAAAAAAAAAAGGGGTTTTTCCCAAACCCCCCCCAAAAAAAAGGGGGGGGGGGCCCCTTTTAAAAAAGGGGGGGGGTGGTTTTAAAAAAGGGTTTGGGGGGAAAGGAAAACGGGGTTCCCCCCCTTTTTTGCCCCTTTTTTTCCCCCCCCCCCCGGTTTCCCTGGGGCCCCCTTTTTTAAAAAAAAAGGGGGGGAAAAAAAGAAAACCCAAAAAAAAGGGGGCCCCCCCCCCCCAAAAGGGTTTTTTTTAAAAAAAAAAAACCCCTTTTTTTTAAAAAAAACCCCCCCGGGGCCCCCAAAATTTTGGGAAAAAAAAAAAAGGGGGGGGAAAACCTTCCCTGGTTTGGGAAATTTTTTTTTTAAAAAAAAAAAAAAACCCCCCGGGGTTTTGGGTTTTTTTTAAAGGTTTTTAAAAACCCTATTTTTTTTTTTTTTTTTAAAAACCCTTTTCCCCAAAATTTTTTTGTTTGGAAAAAAAAAACCCCCAAAAAAAAAATTAAAAAAAAAAAAAAAAAAAAAAAAAAACCCCTTTTTTGGGGCAACCCCCCCAAAAAAATTTTTTTTTTTTCCCTTCCCCGGAAAAAAGGTTTTTAAATTTAAAATTTTTTTTTTTTAATTTTCTTCCCCTTTTTTTAAAAATTTTTTTTTTTCCCTTTTTTTAAAAAATTCCCCCCAAAAAAAAAAAAAATTTTTTTTAAAAACCCCTAGGGAAAAGGAACCCCCCCTTTAAAGGGAAAAAAAGGGAAAAAATTTTTTTTTTAAAAAAAAATTTTAAAATTTTTTTTTTTAAAAAGGGGGGGGGGGGAAAAAGGGAAATTTTTTAAAAAAAAGGGGGGGGGGGTTTTTTTAAAAAAAAAAGGGGGGGGTTCCGCTAAAAAGGTTTTGGGGGGGCCCTTTTTTTTCCCCCCCCTTTTTTTTAAAAGGGGGCCCCCCCCCAAAAAACCCCAAACCCTTTCCCGGGGTTTTTTGAATTTTTAAAAAAAATTTTTTTAAAAAACCCTTTTTTTCCCTTCCCTTTTTTGGGCCCCCGGGGGAAAAAAGGGGGGGGGGCCCCAAAAATTTTGGGGGGCCAAAAAACCCCCAAAAAATTTTTTTCCCCCCCCTTTTTTAAAGGGGGTTTTTTTTTCCCCCCCCTTAAGGGGGGCCCCCCCCCAAAAAAAAATTTTTTTGGGGGCCCAAAAACCCCGGGGGGAAAAAAGGGGCCCAAAGGAAAAAAGGGGGTTTTAACCCCAAAAAAAAAGGGGGGTTTTTTTTTCCCCTTTTTGGGGGAAAAAATTTTTTTTAAAAAAAAAAATTTTTTTTCCCCCCCCCCAAAAAAAAACCAAAAGGGGGGGAAAAAAAAAAAATTTTTTTTTAAAAAAAAAAAAAAAAAAAAAGGGGGGAAAAAAAGGGGGGAAAATTTTTTTAAAAAAAAATTTTTTTTTAAAAAAAAAAAAATTTTTTTTATAAATTTTATTTTTTGGGGGATTTTCCCCTTTTTTTTTAAAAAGGGGGGGGGGGTTTTTAAATTAAAACCCCCCAAAAAAAAAAATTTTTTTGGGGAAAAAAACCCCTTTTTTTTAAAAAAAGAAAAAATTTTTTTTTTGGAAGGGGGAAAAAAAAATTTTCCCCCCCTTTTTTTCCCCCCTTGGGTTAAGGCAGGGTTTTTTTGGGGGAAAAAATTAAAAACCCCTTTTTTTTAAAATTTTTTTTTTTATTCCTTTTTTTTTTTTTTTTTCTTTTCAAGGGTTTTAAATCTCACCCTTGGGGTTTCCCCCCAAAAAAAATTTTTTTTTGTCCTTGGGGAAAAAAAAATTTTTTTAAAAAAAGGGTTGGTTTTTTGGGGGGGGTTTTTTTTTGGTTAAAAAAAAATTTTTTGGGGGGAAAAAAATTTAAAATTTTTTGGAAAAAAATTTTTGGGGAAATTCCCTTTTTTTTTTTCCCTTTTTTTTTTTTTTTTAAAAAATTTAAAAAATTAAAAATTTTTTTTTTTTTTTAAAATTTTCCCCTTCCCTTTTTTTTTAAAAAAAGCCCCTTTTTTTTTTTTTTTGTTTTTGTACCTTTTTTATTCCCCCCAATTTTTTAAATTTTTTAAAATTTTTTTTTTTTTTTCCCGGGGAAATTTTTTTTTTTTTTTTTTCCCCAAAAATTTTTTTTTTTTAAAAGGGTTTGGGGGGAAGGCCGGGGGGGGGGGCCCCCCCCCCGGAAAAACCCCTTTGGAAAAAAAAAAAAAGGGGGTTTTTTTTTTAAAAAAGGGGGGGTTTTTTTAAATTTTCCCCCAAAAATGGCCAAAAAATTTTTTTTTCCCCAAAAAAAATTTTTTAAAATTTTTTTTTTAAAAAAAAAAAAAGGGATTTCCAAATTTTTTGGGGGGGGGGGGGGGAATTTTTTGGAAACCCCCCCCCGGGGGTTTTTTCCCCCCCCCAAAAAAAAAAAATTCCCCGGGGGAAAAAAGGGGGTTTTTTTTTTCCAAAAAAACCCCCCAAAACCGGGGTTTTTTTTTTTTTGGGGGGGAAAAAAAAAATTTTTCCCCCGGGGGGGGAAAAATTTTTCCCCCAAAAAAAAAAAACCCCTTTTTTTTGGGGGGGGGCCCCTTTTTTTCCCCCGAAAAGGGGCCCCCGGGGGGGGGGGTTTTTTTGGGGGCCCCTTTTAAAAAGGCCCCTTAAGCTCCGGGGAAACCCTTTTGGGGTCCCAAATTTTTTCCCCTTTAAAACCCCTTTTTTTTTTTTAACCCCCTTTTTTAAAGGGGGGCCCCCAAACCCTTTTTAAAAAAAAAACCCCCCCCCTTTTTTTTTCCCCCCTTTTGGCCCCCCAAATTTAATTTTTTTTTTTGGGGGGCAATTTTTCCCCGGGGTTTTAAAAATTTTCCCAGGAAAGGGGGAAAAGGGGAAAAGGGGGGGGAAAAAGGGGGGGGGGCCCGGGGTTTCCCCCGGGGGGGCCCAAAGGGGGGCCCCTTGGAATGTCCCCCGGGGGGGGGGCCCCCCTTTTTTTTGGGGGGGAAAAAAAATTTTTTTTTTTTGGGGAATTTCCCTTTTTTTTTAAGGGGGAAAAGGGGGGAAAAGGGGGTTTTTTTTTAAAAAAAGGGCCCCCTTTAAAATTTTCCGGGATTTTTTTTAAAAAAGGGGGGGGTTTTTTTTTGGGGGGGGGTTTTTTAAAAAAACCCCCGGGAAATTTTTTTTTCCCCCCCAAAATTTTTAAAGGGTTTTTCCCCCCGGGGTTGGGGGGGGCCCCCCTTTTTTGGGGAAAAAAGGGGGGAAAAAAATTTAAGGGGGAAAAAATTTTGGGGGGTTTTTTTTTTTTAAAATTTTTAAAAATTTTTAAAAAAAACCCCCCTTTTTAAAAAAAATCCCTTTAAAACCCCAAAAAAAACCCCCCCCCCCCCCCCCCCCCCTTTAAAAACCCCCCCCCTTTTTTTTAAAAAAAATTTTTGGGGGAAGGGGAAAAAAAAATTTTTTTTTTTTTTTTTTTTTTTAAGGCCCCCTTTTTTTTTTCCCCCAAAATTTTTTTGGCCCCAAAATTTTTTTCCCTTTTTTTTTCCCCCCCCCCCAAAAAAAAGGAAAAAAAAATTTTTAAAAGTTCCCCCAAAAAAAAAAAACCCCCCTTTTGGGGGAAAATTTTTTTTTCCCCCCTCCCCGAAAAAAACCCTTTGGGGGTTAAAAAAATTTTTTTTTAAAAAAATTTTTTTTTAAAAATTTTCCCCCCTTTTTTTTTTAATTTTTTTCCCCCTTTTTTTTTAAAGGCCCCCCCCCTTTGGGGGTAATTTTTTCCAAAGGTTTTTAAACCCCGGGGGGGGTTTTAAATTTTTTTTAAAAGGGTTTTGGGGCCCCCCCGGGGGGGTTTGGGCCCCGTTGCCTTAAAAAAAATGTTTTTAAAAAAAAAAAAAAACAAACCCCCTTTTAAAATTTTTGGGGGGGGGGGTTTTTTAAAAAAAAGGGTTGGGGGGGGGGGAACCCCCCCCTTTTGGGGGGTTTTTAAAGGGGCCCCCAAAAAAATTTTGGGGGGGGCCCCCCTTTTTGGGCCCGGGTTCCCCCCAAAAAAAAGGGGGTTTTCAATGGGGCAATTTTTTTAAAAGGGTTTGGGGTTTGGGGGGAAAAAAAAAACCTTTTAAAATTTTTTCCCCCTTGCCCAAAACCCCCCCTTTTTTTTTTTTTTTAAATTTTTCCCCCCCCCCCCAAAAAAATTTTTTTGGGGCCCCCCTTTTTTGGGGGGGAAAACCCTTTTGGGGGGGAGGGGCGGGAAAAAGGGGGTTTTTTTTTTTTTGGGGGGGGGGGCCCCCCCCCACCAAAATTCGGGGGGGGGCCCCCCCCCCCCCAAAAAAAACCCCCCCCAAAAAGGGGGAAAAGGGCCCCAACCCCCCGGGAAAGGGGGGCCCCTTTTTTGAAAAGGGGGGGGGGAAAAGGGGAAAAAAAAAGGAGGAAACCCCCAAAACCAAAAAAAAAAAACCCCAAAAGGGGGGACCCCCTTTTTGGGGGGTCTTCCCCCCCCAAAAAAGGGGAAAAAGGGGTTCCCCCCCTTTGGGGGGGGAAACCCCCGAAAGGAATTTCCCAAATTTTAAAAAAAGGGGGGGGGCCCCAAAGGGGCCCCGCCCGGGGGAAAAAAAGGGGAAAAAAGGGGAAAAAAAATTTTTTAAAAAAAAAAAAAAAAAAAAGGGGGGGGGGAAAAAAAAAAAAAATTTTTTTGGGGGGGGGAACCCTTTGGGTTTTGGGGGGGGGAAATTTTTAAAATTTAAATTTTAAATTTTAAAACCCCCAAAACCCCGTTTTTTTTTTTCCAAAAAAAAATTTTTTTTTAAAAATTTTTAAAAAAAACCCAAAAATTTTTTGGGGGGAAAGGGGGGGGGTTTTTTTTTTGGGGGGGGGAAAAAAAAAAAATTTTTTTTTGGGGGGGGGGGGTTTTTTTTTTTAAAATTTTTTTTTCCGGGTTTTCCCCCCCGGGGGGGGCCCCCCCCCCCCCCCGGGGGGGGGAAATTTTTCCCCTTTTTTTCCCCCCCCCCTTTTTTTTCCCCTTTTAAAAAAAAAAAAACCCCCCTTTTTTTTTTTTCTTAACCCCCAAAAAGGGGGCCCCCCCTTTCCCCCTTTTCCCCCGGGGCCCCGGGTTAAAAAAAAATTTCCCCCCGGGGGCCCCCTTTAAAAAAATTTTTCCCCGGGAAAAAATTTTTTTTAAGGGGGGGGGCCCCCCTTTTTAAATTTTTCCCCAAAAAACCCAAAATTTTTAAAATTTTTTAAAAAAAAAAATTTCCCCCTTTTTCCCCCGAAAAATGGGAAAAAAAATTTTTTCCCCCCCAAAAGGGAGGGTTTTTTTTTAAAAAATTTTTTTTGGGGGGGTTTTAAAAAAAAAAAACCCCCGGGGGGTTTTTTTAAAAAAAAAAAATTTTTGGGAAAAAAAAAAAAAAAATTTTTTTAAAGGGGAAATTTTCCCCCAAGGGGGCTTGGGGTTTTGGGGGGGGGGGAAACCCCCCGGGGGGGGGGGGGGGGTTAAACCCCCTTTTAAACCCCCAAATTTTTTTTTTTGGGGGGTTAAGGAAAAACCCCCCTTTTTTTTTTCCCCCAAATTTGGGGGGGGGTTTTTGGGAAAGGGGGGGAAAAAAAAAGGGGGGGTTGGGGGGAAAAAAAAAAGGGGGGGAAAAAAAAAAAAAAAGGTAATTTAAAAAAAACCCCCCCCTTTTCCAAACCTTTGAAAAAAAAATTTTTAAAAAAAAAAATTTTTTAAAATTTTTTTTAAAAATTTTTTTTTTTTAAAAAATTTTTAAAATTTTTTCCCTTTTTTTTTTTCCCTTTTTTCCCCCCCCCCCTTTTGGGGTTTTTTCCCCCCTTTTCCCCAAAAAACCCCCCCAAAACCCCCCCCCTTTTTTTTTTTTTAAAAACCCCTTTTTCCCCCAAAAAAAACGGGCCCCCCCCTTTTGGGGGGGGAAAAAAAAAAAGGGGGGGGGGGGGGGGGGGGGGCCCCCCTCCTTTGAAACCCCGCCCCCCGGGGAAAAAAAAAAAGGGGAAAAGGGGAAAAAAAAGGGGGGGAAAAAGGAAAAATTTTAAAAAAAAAAAAATTTTTTTTTTTTAAAAAAAAAATTTTTTTTTTTTAAAAATTTTTTTTTTCCCCGGGGTTTTTTTTTAAAAAAAGGGGGTTTTTTGGGGCCCCCTTAAAAAAAAGGGGAAAACCCCCTTTTTTTTAAATTAAAAAGGGGGGGGGAAACCCCCCCAAAAACAAAAATTTTTGGGGGGGAAAAAAAAGGGGAAACCCAAAAAAAAACCCTTTTTTTTAAAAAAACCAAAATAATTTCCGGGGTTTTTTTTTGTTTTAGTTTTTAAAAAAGGGGCCCAATTCCAAAAACAAAAGGGGCCCCCCCCCTTTTTTGGGGGGGGAAAAAAAGGGGGGGGGGGTTTTAGGGGAAAAAAAATTTGGGGGGAAAAATTTTTTTTTTAATTAAAAACCCCCAAAAAAAAACCCAAAAAAAACAAATTTTTTTGGGGGAAACGGGGGAAAAAATTTGGGGGGAAAAAAAAAAAAAAAAAAAAAAAGGGGGGAAAAAAAAAAAAAAATAAAAAACGGAAAAAAAAAAAAAAGAAAAAGGGGGGGGGGAAAAAAAAAAAAAAAAGGGGGAAAAAAAAAAAAAAAAGGGGGAAAAAAAAGGGAAAAGGGGAAAAAAGGGGGGGTTTTTTTTAAAAAAAAAAAAAAAAAGGGAAAAAAAAAAAAAGGGGGGAAAAAAAAAAAAAAAAAAAAAAAAAAGGGGGGGGGGGGGGGGGAAAAAAAAAAACCCAAAAAAAGGAAAGGGAAAAAAAAGAAAAGGGGGGGAAAAAGGAAAAAAAAAAAAAAAAGGAAAAAAAAAAAAAAAAAAAAAAAAGGGGAAAAATTTTTAAAAAAAAAAAAAAAAAAAAAATTTTTAAAAAATTAAAAACAAAACCCCCGGGAAAATTTTTTAAATTTTAAAACCCCAAAAAAATTTCCCCAAAAAACCCCCTTTTAAAAAGGGGCCCCCCCCCCAATGTTTTCCCCAAAAAATTGGGGGGGGGGGCCCCCGGGGGGTTTTAAAATTTTAAAAAAAACCCTTTTTTTTTCCCCCCCCCTTTTTCCCGGGGGTTTTTAAAAAAAACCCCCCAAAATCCTTTAAAAAAAAAACCCCCCGGGGGGGAAAACGGGGGTTTCCCCCCAAAAAAATTTTTTTTAAAAATTTTTTTTTCCCCCCCCCCCCCCCCCCCAAAAAACCCCCCCTTTTTTCCCCGGGGGCCCCCCCCTTCCCCCCCCAAGGGGGTTTTTTAAACCCCCCCCCCCCCTTTAAAAAAAAAGGGGGGGGGGAAAAAAATTTTTTTTAAAAAAAACCCCCCCCCCCTAAAAAAGGGGGGGAAATTTTTTTAAAAATTTTTAAAAACCCCCTTTTAAAGGGGGGTTTTCCCCCCAAAAAACCCCCCCCTCCCCAACCCCCCAAACCCCCCCCTTTTTAAAAATTTTTTTGGGGGGGGGGGGGTTTTTTTGGGGTTTTTTTAAAACCCCAAAAAAAAATTCCAAACCCCCCCAAACAAAATTTTTTTTTTTTTTTTTAAAAAAAAACCCCCCCCCAAAACCCCCCCAAAAAGGGGGAAACCCCGGGGGGGGTTTTTTTTTTTGGCCCCCAAAAAAAAAATTTTCCCCCACCCGGGGGCCCCCCCCCAAAACCCCCAAAAAAATTTTTTTTAAACCCCCGGGCCCCGGGGTTTTCCCCCCCCCAAAGGGGGCCCCCCGGGGGAAACCCCCCCGGGGGGGTCCAAAAACCCCAAAAAAAAAATTTTTTAAAAAATTTTTTAAATTTTAAAAATTTTTTTTTAACCCAACTTAAAAATTTTTTTTTTAAAAAAGGCCCCCCGGGAAATTTTGGGGAAAAAATTTTCTTTTTTTCCCAAAAAAGGCAAAATTTTTCCCAAAACCCCCGGGGGACAAAGGGGGGGCCCCCCAAAAAAAAAATTTGCCCCAATTCCAAAAAAAAAAAAAACCCCGGAAAAAAAAAAAAAACCCCAAAAGGAAAAACCCCCCCCCCTTTTTTCCCCCCCCAAAAAAAAACCCAAAAACCCCCCCGCTTTCCCAAAGGGGGGGGGGGGGAAAAATTTTTTTTCCCCCCCCCCTTTTTTTTTTGGGGGGGGGGGGGGGGGGTTTTTCCGGGGGGGGCCCCCCAAAAAAATTTTTTTAAAGGGGAAAAATTTTTTTCCCCCCCCCCTTTTTTTTGGGGGGGGGGGGGGTTTTCCCCCCCAAAAGGTTTTTTTGGGGGTTTTAAAATTAAGCTATGGCGGGGGTTTTTAACTTTTAATTTTTTAATTTTTTTGGGGGCTTTGGGCCCCCCCCCTTTTTTTGGGGGGAAAAAAAAATTTTTTTGGGGGCCCCCCCCCGGGGCCCCCCCCTTTTTTTTCCCCCCCCGGGGCCCCCGGGGGGAATTTCCCCCCAAAAAAAACCCCCCCCCCCGGGCCCCCCGGGGGCCCCCCTTTTTTTTAAAAAAAATTTTTTTTTTAAAAAATTTTTAAAAAAAGGGGGGGGTTTTTAAAGGGGGGGTTTGGGGGGGGCCTTTGGGGCCTTTTGGGAAAAAAAAAGGGGGGAAGGGGGGGGGGGGTTTAAAAGGGGGCCCCCCAGGGGTTGGGGGGCCCCAAAAAAAGGAAAAAAAAGGGGGGGGGCCTTTAAAATTTTCCCCCCCCCCTTTTTTTGGGGTTTTAAAAAACCCCCGGGGGGGGCCCCAAAAATTTGGGGGGTTTTTTAAAAAAAATTTTTCCCCCCCCCCCCCCCAAAACCCCTTTTTTTTTTTTCCCCCACCCTTTTAAAAAAAGGGGCCCCCAAAAAAACCCCCCCCCCCCCCCGGGGTTTTTTCCCCCCCCCCCCCCCAAAAGGGGGGGGGGGGCCCCCCCCCCGGGGGGGGGGGAAAAGGGGGGGGGGGGGGCCCCCCCGGGGGGGGGGGGGGGGGGGGGGGGGGGGCAATTTGGGGGGGGGGGGCAAAAAGGGGGTTTTGGGGGGGGGAAAAACCCCCCGGGGGGGGTTTTGGGCCCCCCCCCCGGGGGGGGTGGAAAAAACCAATTTAAAAATTTTTAAAAAGGGGGTTTTTTTGGGGGGGTTTTTTTTCGGGGTTTGGGGCCCGGGGTTTTTTTTTTAAAAGGGGTTTTTCCTTTTTTAAAATTTTTTTAAAAAAAACTTTTTTTTAATTTTTTTTTAAAAATTTTTTTTTTTTTTTAAAATTTTTTTTCCATCAAAAAGGGGTTTTTTTTTTCTTGGGGGGTTTTTTCTTTTTTTTTTTTGGGGGGGGGGGAAAACCCAAAAAAAAGGGGGAAAATTTTTTTTGGGGAAAACCCGGGGGGGGTTTTTTTTTAATTCCCCAAAAAATTTTTTTTTTAAAAAAAGGGAAAAAAAAATTTTTTAAAAAGGGGGGGGAAAAAATTTTAAAAAAAAAAAAGGGGGGGGGGGTTTTTTTAAAAAAGAAAAATTTTTACGGGTTTTTGGGGGGTTGGGAAAAAGGGGGGTTTTTTTTTTAAAAAGGGGGGTTTTTTTTTTATTTTTTTTTGGGGGGGAAAAAAATTTTTTTTGGGGGGTTTTAAAAAAGGGGTTTTTTTTTTTTTTATTTTGGGGGGAAAAAAAATTTTTTTTTTTTTTTTGGGGGGTTGGGGAAAAGGGGGGTTTTTTTTTTGTTTTTTAATTTTTTTTGGGGGGGAAAATTTTTTTGGGGGGGTTTTTTTAATTTTTTGGGTTTGGGTTTTTTTTTTTTTTTTAAAAGGGGGGTTTTTTTTAAAAAAAAATTTTTTTTTTTTGGGGGGGGAAAAAAAAGGTTTTTTAAAAATTTTTTTTAAATTTGGGAAATTTTTTGGGGTTTTTAAAAATTTTTAAAAAAAAAATTTTTTTCCCTTTTTTTAATTTTTTTTTTTAAAAATTTTTTGGGGTTGGGAAAAGGGGCCCGGGGGGGGGGGGGGAAAAAAAGGGTTTTTAAAAACCCCCGGGGAAATTTTTAAAAAAATTTTTTTTTTTAAAAAAAAAAAATTTTTTTTTTTTTTTGGGGGGGGTGGGTTTCCCTTTTTTTTTTTTTGAAGGGGGGGGGGTTTTTTGGGGGGGTTTTTTTTTTTTGGGGGGGTTTCCCTTTTTAAAAAAAAAAAAAAAATTTTTTTAAAAATTTTTTTTTTTTCCCCCAAAATTAAAAAAATTTTAAAAAAGGGGGGAAAAAAACCCAAAAAAAAAGCCCTTTTCCCCCCTTTTTTTTTAAAAACCCTTTTAAAAAAAAAAAAATTAAACCAAAAAAAATTTAAAAAAAAAATTTTTTTTTAAAAAAAAAAAAATTTAAAAATTTTTTTTCCCCTTTTCTGTTTTCCCCTTTTTCCCCTTTTTAAAAAAAAAGGGGGGGGGGCCCCCCCGGGAAAAAATTTTTTTTTTTAAAAATTTTTCCCCACAAAAATTTTTTTTTTAAAAAAAAAATTAATTTTTTTAAAGGTTTAAAAAAAGGGGGGGCCAAAATTTGGTTTAAAAAAAATTTTAAAAAAATTTTTTTTAAAAATTTTTTCCCCCCCCCCCCAAAAATTTCCCCAAAAAAAACCCTTTTTTTTTTGGGTTTGGGGGGGGCCCAAACCCCCCCGGGGGGGGAAATTTTTTTTTAATTTTTTGGTTTTTTTTTTTCCCAAAAAAGAAAAAAAATTTATGAGTGTAAAGACATGTTAAATATAATTTTATATTATTTTAAATTCTTGTGTATGATCTACTGTTTTTTGGGGCTGCAGTGTTTTTACAGTCCGGGGGGAAAATTCCGGGTTTTCAAAGGGGGAAATGGGGGCATAAAATCGGGGAGCACATCATGGGGCGGTGCTGTTTTTTTTTAATCGCACCCATTGACTTTCATTGGGGATTTTCTCCCAAATCGATCAAATCGCACATGCTGCGATTTTTTTTTCACAACAATATCTGATAAAAAAAATCGCAAAAGAAATTCACCCATTGACTAACATTGGGCAGATTTGCTCCGATTTTTTTTTTCCCTGATTTCTCCTTTTCGGGGCCAGGGGTATGAGGGCCCAAGAGGGAAGTGGCCGGGGTGGGAAAATGGTGATGGGGATATGGGAACGGGAGGGGGGGGGTTCTTTCTGTCATGTGCTCTCTGTACTTTCCGGGGGGGAACAATGGCTGGAACTTAGTTCCCGGGGGGCTAGATTTCTCCCACCCTCATGTCTGTTGGGTGTTGTGTGGGGTGAGAAAATGTTGCCATAGAACCAATCACAGCTCCTTCTTTTTTAAAAAGCTCTGGTGAAATGAAAAAAAGTTTTGTGATTGGTTAGTGAACCACACACACACACACACATTCAAATTTTTTATATATGATTAAAGTCGTTTATCATAGTGATTAGTGAAAGAAGAAAAGGATGAGATAAGAGGGGATTTATAAATTAGAATAGGGTTGGATTTAGTTTACTGGGACACAATAGAGTCAGAAAAACAAGGGTGCCAGTATAGGAATAGTTAAGTAAGTAAGGGGATTTCCTAGTTGAGAGAGGTAAGAGTGAGTGAGTTTGTCAGTGAGACACTTCCTGATTCTCAGTCAGTGGGAGCAATGTACAGTAGTGGATTATAGTTGTAAAGTTAAGAAAGTGCTGGGAGTGATTTAGGAGAAGGCAGAGCAGGCCAGAGGGCCACACAGTACAGTAAGGCACAGGACGCAGGGGAAAAGTAGAATGCGGTCAGCCACCACTTGGTGCGATGGTATCCCTTAGAGCAGGGGTCCCCAACCGCCGGTCCGCGGCCCACCACCGGGCCGTAGCAGTTCTGATGCCAGGCCGCGGAGCCACGGCACAGAACGCTGGACCCACATGGAGCCGGCGGCTGTAGCGCTGTAGTGACAGCTACAGTCGCCGGCTCCATCATCGATACTCACCTTCTGCCGCTGCGATCCCTGTCCCGGCCGTGGCAGCTTCATCCAGCGCTGAGCGGTGACGTAGTACCGCTCATTAAGGGCATGAATATGGACGCGACGCCACTCCTATAGGCGTGGCATCCATATTCATGCCCTTAATGAGCAGTACTACGTGACCGCACCGCAAAGGAGGAAGCTGCCGGCGCCGACAGGGATGCTGGGAAGTTCAGCGACGGAGCGAGGAGGGTATGACAGGGATGACGGGGGAGCCCAGGAGAGGGTGGGAGAGGAGCCTTGTATACAGGGTGGGAGAGGAGCCATGTATATAGGGTGGGAGAGGAGCCATGTATATAGGGTGGGAGCGGAGCCATGTATATAGAGTGGGAGCGGAGCCATGTATATAGGGTGGGAGAGGAGCCATGTATATAGGGTGGGAGAGGAGCCATGTATATAGGGTGGGAGCGGAGCCATGTATATAGGGTGGGAGCGGAGCCATGTATATAGGGTGGGAGAGGAGCCATGTATATAGGGTGGGAGAGGAGCCATGTATATAGGGTGGGAGCGGAGCCATGTATATAGGGTGGGAGAGGAGCCATGTATATAGGGTGGGAGCGGAGCCATGTATATAGGGTGGGAGAGGAGCCATGCATATAGGGTGGGAGAGGAGCCATGTATATAGGGTGGGAGAGGAGCCTTGTATACAGGGAGGGTGCAGAGCCATGTATAAGAGGGTGGGAGCGGAGCCATGTGTACGAGGGTGGGAGCAGAGCCATAGTTGGAGCGGAGCCATGTATAAGAGGGTGGGAGCGGAGCCTTGTATATAGGGTGGGAGAGGAGCCATGTATATAGGGAGGGAGCGAAGTCATGTGTATAGGGTGGGAGCGGAGCCATGTATAAGAGGGTGGGAGCGGAGCCTTGTATACAGGGAGGGTGCAGAGCCTTGTATATAGGGTGGGAGAGGAGCCATGTATATAGGGTGGGAGCGGAGCCATGTATATAGGGTGGGAGCGGAGCCATGTATAAGAGGGTGGGAGCAGAGCCTTGTATATAAGATAAGAATGATAAGAATGCACTACTACTAAACTACAACCCCGTCCATAGCCCCGCCCCCTTATGACCAAAGCCCCACCATTGCCACACCTCCATCCCCGCCCTGCCGGGCCATGGAAGAATGGTCTTGCTTGAAGCCGGTCCCTGGTGCAAAAAAGGTTGGGGACCACTGCCTTAGAGAATCCGGGGACTATGGCTCAAATCAGGATAGAGGAGCCTTTTTCATCTCCCAGTGAAGGGGAGCCAGAGTAGGAACCAGTATGGGAAAGTGGGTGCAGGAATATGGGGACCACAGAGCCAGGACGAGCATCTCAGAGGCCAGAGGAGGTAGCATTGATAAGGAAAGCTCAGGCTGATTATGGGACCGCAGAGCCAGGAAGAGCATCTCAGAGGCTACAGAAGCCAGCATTGAGAAGGAAATCTCAGGCTGAATATGGGACCACAGAGCCTGGAAGAGCATCTCAGAGGCAAAAGGAGCCAGCATTGAGAGGGAAAGCTCAGGCTGAATATGGTACTACAGAGCCAGGAGGAGTATCTCAGAGGCTAGAGGAGCCATCATTGAGAAGGAAAGCTCAGACTGAGTATGGGACTGCAGAGCCAGGACGAGCATCTCAGAGGCTAGAGGAGCCAGCATTGAGAAGGAAAGCTTAAGCTTAGTATTGATCAGCAGAGCCAGGAACAGCATCTCAGAGGCTAGAGGAGCCAGCATTGAGAAGGAAAGCTTAGGCTGAGTATGGGACATCAGAGGCAGGAAGAGCATCTCAGAGGCTAGAGGAGCCAGCATTGAGAAGGAAAGCTTAAGCTGAGTATCGATCAGCAGAGCCAGGAACAGCATCTCAGAGGCTAGAGGAGCCAGCATTGAGAAGGAAAGCTTAGGCTGAGTATGGGACAGCAGAGCCAGGAACAGCATCTCAGAGGCTAGAGGAGCCAGCATTGAGAGGGAAAGCTCAGGCTGAATATGGTACTACAGAGCCAGGAGGAGTATCTCAGAGGCTAGAGGAGCCATCATTGAGAAGGAAAGCTCAGACTGAGTATGGGACTGCAGAGCCAGGACGAGCATCTCAGAGGCTAGAGGAGCCAGCATTGAGAAGGAAAGCTTAAGCTTAGTATTGATCAGCAGAGCCAGGAACAGCATCTCAGAGGCTAGAGGAGCCAGCATTGAGAAGGAAAGCTTAGGCTGAGTATGGGACATCAGAGCCAGGAAGAGCATCTCAGAGGCTAGAGGAGCCAGCATTGAGAAGGAAAGCTTAAGCTGAGTATTGATCAGCAGAGCCAGGAACAGCATCTCAGAGGCTAGAGGAGCCAGCATTGAGAAGGAAAGCTTAGGCTGAGTATGGGACAGCAGAGCCAGGAACAGCATCTCAGAGGCTAGAGGAGCCAGCATTGAGAAGGAAAACTTAGGTTGAGTATGGGATATCAGAGCCAGGAAGAGCATCTCAGAGGCTAGAGAAGCCAGCATTGAGAAGGAAAGCTCAGGCTGAATATGAGACTGCAGGGCCAGGAAGAGCATCTCAGAGGCTAGAGGAGCCTGCATTGAGAGGAAAAGCTCAGGTTGAATATGAAACTGCAGGGCCAGGAAGAGCATCTCAGAGGCTAGAGAAGCCAGCATTGAGAGGGAAAACTCAGGCTGAATATGGGACTGCAGAGCCAGGATAAGCATCTCAGAGGCTAGAGGAGCCAGCATCGAGAGGGAAAGCTCAGGCTGAAAACATGAACTTGTGCTGTAATGAAACTGCCATGGATTGTTTGTTATCAAGTAAAGTTACACTGTTAAAGCGGAATACGGTGTCTGTTCCTGAGTGTGTGATATCATCCGGAGATGGGACTCGAGATCAGCATAATCTTCAAAGGCAAACGTGAGTTTTGTGCAATACTCCCACCCCATACATAGGACATTATGTTTTCTTTGAGGGGTGCCAGGGTGTGGGAACACAACAGCCCCTCCCCGTTACTAGCACCCAGGCCACTTCACAGCAAACTGGGTGAATCTTGTGCAGGCCAGGACCAATTCGGACCCTGGGATAGCACACACGCTACTGACGCCAAAAATTGTGGGACCGAGTTCTATGAGGGCTTCCCCTCCCGTCTGTATATCAGCCGTGCCCGCCTACACCTGCCTGCTAGGGTACTAGTGGCGCTCGTCAGTACCCTGTCCTTCTAATTTTTGGCAGCCATTGCTCCTAGTACTTATGCTTTTCTAGTATAGGAGTCCAACTGTTTTTAAAATTTGCAAAAAAAATTTATTCTGAGGCTATCCTTTACAAGTCTTCCTGGATGTATTGCAATCCCTAATTTAACATTTTGGTATGCCTAGCACCATCTTGTTATATTTCTTGTTGTCTCATGTCAGTATCATCTGATTGAAATAAGTGCTCCTTCTGGTCACATAGAGATCTTCCACAATCCACTGCATGATAACTTCTTTCCACACATTCATTGACAAATTCTGTTTCTTTGTACAATCTTTTTAAAATTGGCAAAAAATGTATTCTGAGGCCATCCTTTACATGTCTTCCAGAGTGTATTGCTGTAAGGAGGGAGACCGGACCGCGGGTACCTGTACTGCATCGGGTCTGGAACTGTCGAGGCTGCGTCCCATGTTGTCCGGGGGAAGACAAAAAGGGCCCTGACCCGGAAGCCAGGGGGCGCGGTTGAAAGAAAAAGCGCTCATAGTGTAGGGGACTGACGTGGCAGCAGGTACCTGCGTGCTTCGTCCAGAACTAGAGAGGCTGCATCCACTGTTCCCGGGGAGAAGCCTGAGTGAGGCGGACCTCTCCCTGTTGCCTGGGAGAAGCTCTAGAGAGGAGGGCTTCCTGCTATCGGAGGGGGCGGAAGAGATAGAAGAAAAAGCGCGCAAAGGAAGGCAGTTGGGCGCCAGGGCAGAGCAGCACGCAGTCAGGCAAGTGGTGTGCTCCACTCCCCTCCCCGCCAGAGAGTACAGGGCCGTTGACAGGCCATGCTCCAGTCGACCAGGAACATAGGGGCTGCTGCGTTGAGAGACTAGGAGTGCACAGCTGCGATATTGAAAGCAGGACTGCCGCCAGCAGAGCCGTGCTGCGTAGAGCCGTACAGTGCTGAGTGCCGTGCCGTGCAGAGCTGTGCCAGCAGAGTAGAGCCAAGCCGGGTGCTATAGCAACAAAAGAGAGGTGTGCTCTAGTGTTGTAGGAGCACCTACTCCACAAAGACCAGCGCCCACCGTTGCCCGCCGTCAACAGCTGGGACAAGAGAGAAGGAGTCGTACAGGGTGTGCCCGGTGACTGCCATAGATCCAGGTGTCAGGCGCTTCAGGATCGGCAGTACTGCTCACGTGCCACCTGAAAGAGACTGGGAGAGTGACCGTTATTTTACATCCCAACTGTGCTAGTGAATGTCAGCCCAGACACTTGTGACCTGACTTTGCCAGCATATGCTGGGCTCGTACAGGACAGTGGTCCTCATCGTTATTTAGCCACTATAGTATATGGACTAGGGGCAGTGGAAGGTACTGGAGACCGACCAGTGTCACCAGAAGACGGGGTATCGTTGTGTGCTGAATAAAGACACCGCTCCAGCCGTTGCAGGCTCCATTGAGTCCGCAGCAGGAATTACAGTTTGCAGAACTTCTGACACCAGCGAGACACGGGAACCCGTGACTTTCATCGTTACCGCCGTGACCTGTACCGTTGTATTGCAACTTGTCATATCCTTCTACAACTTACATTGTTTAACCCCTTGTTAACCCTCTGTCTCCCTGTGTGGAGTTATCCTCTGTAAATAAACCTGTTAACCCTTGCTCTGCCTCCCATCCATCACTGCATCCCACAACCTGCTCACAGTAGCGCCAGCCAGTTTCCCACCAGCAATGACAGAGGCAAGGTACGCACCACAAATTTTGAGGAGAAAAATAGGAGATAAACTTTTTTTAATAAAATGGTAGTGCTTCTTACAATCCATGCGTCTTATTGCTTACCGGGGGTGGTGGCTGCGGTGAAGCAGGGTCTCAGGGTCACTGCGGGTGGAGGCAGGAGTGTGGTGATGCTGGGAGAAAAGAATGTTCAGATGTGCTATGCTGCACGCTGCAGGAGTTCAGTGGTGCAGGGGCATTTTGAAAAAGCTCAGAGCCCCCGTACTTCTATGGTTTACATTGCGGTGGACTCCGGGAAAATGGCCGCCGGGGACAGCGCATGCGCAGATGGAGATCTTGGAGCTGAGATCTCATCTCTCGAGATCTTAGTGCTGAGAGCTCCATCTGTGCATGCGCTGCCCTCTGCAGCCATTTTCCCGGAGTCCACCGCAATGTAAACCATGGAAGTCGGGGGTCCCGGGCTTTCACAAAATGTCGGCGGAGCCCGACACTACCGAATACCCACAATTTTGCACCTCCAAACACACGCTCATCCCAGCCTGCGGCCTGCAGCAATGCACCACTCTAGCCTCCTCCAGCAGCCACCCTGGGACCCTGCTCCACCGTGGCCAGTAAGGTATATTCGAATTATAAGACGCACCCCCATATTCCCCCGAATTTGAGGGAAAAAAAAGTGCATCTTATAATCTGAAAAATATGGTAATCTTCACTCAGCTTTAGTTTAATCAAAGTCAATTTCTTGCGTTTTCATCACCTTGTTCTAGTTCTCATTGTCTGATGTGAGTATCATCTGATGGAAACGAGTGTTCCTTCTGGTCACATAAATCTCTTACACAAGGTACAACATGAACACTGCTTTCCATGAATTCTTAGACATATTCTGTAGACAGACATTCACAAAAGAAGGCAAAATGTAACGTGGGCCAAGGCGGTAGTCGTGGGAGAGGGCCTCAGCACAATCTTTTTGAAATTTACAAGTCACAATCTTTTTAAAGGGTCAACAAAATGTATTCTGAGGCCATCCTCTACGTGTCTTCCAGGGTGTATTACTTCACCTCCTTTACATTTTTACTAATCCTTGCACTTAGTGGATAGGCTTTACCAGTCTAGGAGTCCCACTCCTTAATAATGGTAAAAAAAAAGATTTTCTGAGGCCATCCTCTACATGTCATCCTCTATTGGCTGGATATATCGTCTAGTACATCATTCGCCTGTTTGTTGGTTTCCAGGAGAGAGATACACCTTTGAAGACTGGCTCTGTGGCAACTTATTAAACTTGACACTGGATGTGAAGAAGTCCTCGTCTTACAGGGAGATTCTAAAACCAGCTAATACAACCTTCTTTGGACCATATTGTATTTTTTCTTAGGGGTGTTCTTCATATTTATATATATATTATATATTGAATGGCCTTCTTTTCAGGTCAGTATTTAAAATTCTCAGTCATCTGGCCTTTACCCTATGAATAATATACACATTCTTTGTTTCTTTGTCCTTGAGGGTCCCATATAATATATGGGGTGATAAGTGACTCATCTTATCCAGTGTTAGGTTTTGTATTTGAGAATGGGGTTATATTGGTAAGTTTAGATGGGATTTAGGTCACTATTAACGCTTGTCCTGTTCTATCTTGACACACATATTGTCAATCTTATATGGTCACTTAATGTTCCTGTACACGGATGCACAAGCACTTTATTAAGAGATTTTCTTCTTTTTAATTTTTGTTTTTTATTTATTATGAATTATATTGATATTTAATGATGTACTGTATTTAACATATATTAACTATATGCACTTGGCACCTTGCTTTTCTTATAAATATGCACAGTCACTTTAATACATTTTTATTCTTTATACTTGTCACCTTTATATCTCTATACACATTCACAAATTTTATATTAATTGGATTTTATGATGATCATATTACTTTGGAGCTTATCACGTGGGGTACATCTTGGTATAGTGTTATATGGTATCACCAATATTTTATTCACTATTAGAGATGAGCGACTTTGGCTCCGGGAGGGTCGAGTCGGGTTTCGGACCACCCGACATTCCCAAAAGTCGAGTTGAACAAAGTCAGCCGACTAACGGAAAAGGTCGAGTCGGAGTCGAAAATCCGACCCCAATGCAAGTCAATGGGGAATAACAGTCGGCAGGGAGTGGAGGACAGTACACACACCTACAGTGCCCATTTCAATGCCAACAACATCAATTCTTATTAATTAAGCTTGTCAACCTTAATTTACTTTATAATAATAGTTGTGCACTGAAAACTGGGGGTTATTTGGCTAAAGTTGTGGGTGGGGGGGCAGGGCTGGCTCCAGGTTTTTTGTAGGCCCCGGGCCAAAGAGTGTCAATGGGCCCCTTTAACACAGACCACAATTAATGATGCTCCGATACGGCAGAGAAATATAGGTATAGTACAATGCCAAATACTTCACTTCTTACATTACATGAGTGATATCTATTTTAAATTCTACAATAGCTCAAAAACCAGACAGTATATTCCTCCATACAGTATTATGGGCACCACATAGTGCGCCATACAGAATAATGAGCCCCATATATTGCTCCATACAGAATAATTGGTCCCATATAATGTTCCATACAGTATATGATGGGCCCCATGGATGATGCTCCAGTGTATGATGGGCCTATATAATGCTCCATATATAATAGGCCCCATATAATGCTCCAGTGTATAATGGACCCCGTATATGATGCTCCAGTGTATGATGGGCCCCATTTATAATGCTCCAGTGTATGATGGGCCCCATATATAATTCTCCAGTGTATAATGCTCCTCATATAATGCTTCAAACATAAAAAAAATTGAAATACCTCTCCTCGCTGGGCACTGCTCTACTCAGAATCCTCAGCGTCGCCATCTTCCAGTTCTCTGCACTGTGACTGTTCATGCAGAGGGCACACAGACGTGACGTCATCGCGCACTCTGACCTGAAGGTCACTGTCAGGAAACGCGGAAGACGTCACAGCGATGGAGCAGGGAGAGGTAAGTATTGCAAGTGCTGGGGCCCTGAGCAAGCAGGGTGGGCCCACTCGTGGGCGACGGCACTGGCACAGGGCCCCTCATAGTACGCCGGTGTCTCTGACGGCGAGTGGGCCCTCCCACTGGTACAGCCCAGTTAGGGAGGTGGAAAACCTGGCATATGTTGAGGTGTAGGCTGGACGTTCAGCAGCTGCAAATGGAGGAATTGGAGAAGTCAGAGGAAGAGGAGGACAAAGCGAGCCATTTTGCTGGCAACCTATGTGTCATCAGGGGAAGGTGTTACAAAATCCTTTGAAACCCAGGCATGGTTTATTTTAATGAAGGTGAGATCACCAATATTTTGGGTCGACAGCCGGGTCCTTCTTTCTGTCAGGATTGATCCAGCAGCACTGAAGACTCTTTCGGATAGCACACTACCAGCAGGACAACCTAGCTCCTGTAAGGCATATTGTGCCAATTCAGGCCAGGTGTCCAGTTTACAGGCCCAGTGGTCAAAGGGGAATGAACTGTGAGGGAGAACATCGATAGGGGAGGAGAGGTAATTTTGAACCATAGTTGACAACTGCTGTCTCCTGTCTGTTGCAATCGATTCAGTATTACCAGTCGTGTGAGCGTTACTCGAGAAATCTGTCCACAACATGGTCATGAAACCCGTCTCCAATGCCACTTCGGCTGTGTGCACCACGAACACCTCTTCCATGTTGCTCAGTACGGCTCGTGGTAGAACCTGCACTGCTGCTGTGTGCTGGGAATGCCTCTAACAAACGGTTTACCAGAGTTGCTTGTTTGTTTGCCAATATTAGCTCTAGGTTCTCCAGTGGCATGATGTTCTGTAATTTGCCTTTATAGCGTGGATCTAGGATGCTGGCCAACCAGTAGTCGTCATCCTTCATTATTTTGGCAATGCAGGGGTCCCTTTTTAGGATCCGCAAGACATAATCACACATGTGGGCCAATGTTCCAAGTGTCAATGATGCACTGCCAGTGGTGGGTGGAGGAACACTTTCTGCCAAATCCACATCCCTCCAGTCACGCACAAACCCTGTACCTGACCTTGGCAAGCCAACATTTTCTCTTGCCCCCTGAGAAGCATCCTCCTCCCCAAAATAATCATCCCCCTCCTCCTCCTCCTCTTCTTCCTCCACCTCATCCAGGACAGTTCCATGAACAGACAATGGCTGACTGTCATCAAGGCTTCCCTCCTCCTCCGCTGCAGACGCCTGATCCTTAATGTGCGTGAAAGTTTGCATGAGCAGACACATATGTGGGATACTCATGCTTATGATGGCGTCGTCTGTGCTTACCAGCCATGTGCATTCCTCAAAACACTGAAGGACTTTACAGAGGTCTTTCAGCTTTGACCACTGCACACCCGAAAACTCGATGTTTGCCCTCAAACTGCCTGCCTGTGTATCCTCCCACAAATGCATTACATCCTGCCTCTGTTCGCACAGCCTCTCAACCATGTGCATGGTGGAGTTCCACCTTGTTGCAACGTCTATGATTAGGCGGTGCTTAGGGAGGTGGAGCGATCGCTGCAGCCCTTGCATACGACTGGTGTCTACGGGTGAGCGACATATGTGCGAGCACCTTATGGAGCAGGGCTGGTAACTCCAGATAATTATTTAGGAAGCACTGCACCACCTGGTTCAAGGTGTGAGCCAGGCAAGGTATGAGTCTGAGTTTTGCCAGGGCCATGGCCGCCACAAATTTACATCCGTTATCACTGAATTCCTTGCCTTGCTCACGATGTAGACTGCCCAGCCATGACTCAGTTTCTCGGTGCAAGTAGTCGGCCAGTACCTCCGCGGAGTGTCTGTTGTCGCCCAAAGACATAATCTTTAAAACAGCCTGCTGACGCTTACCATTAGCTGTTCGATAGTGGGACACCTCGTGTGCAACACTGGCAGATGCGGATGGAGTGCTCGTGCGACTGCGCTCTGTCGACAAGCTTTCGCTTCTGGAGTAGGAGGAGGAGGGGGGTCGAACGCCTACAGCCAACTGTTGCCTATACCGTGGGCTAGGCAGCACTGTCCCACCGCCACTGTCCCCTGTGGACCCTGCATCCACCACATTAAACCAGTGCGCAGTGAAGGACATGTAACGGCCCTCTCCATGCCTTCTGGCCCATGTGTGGCGCCCCTGAGGGTTCAGTCGCCACAGAGGTATTGCGCCTCACCCAGAGGTGTGATACCTCACTCTCAGGTAAGGAGGGAGCACCACCTAGGACTCTAACACCTGCACCCAAAACACACTAGAACAGCTGGGCACCATGGACGGACCCTACGGGAGGATGGTCTCATCCCAGGCTGAGATAGGAAAGGGTGTATGGGTGGGTGGACTAGTAGTAGCAAGGAGGGTTTGAAGCTTGAGGAAGCACGAGACAGAGTTGTAGAGAGTTCTGAACGGGAGGAGGAAGGAGTAAGACGTGTGGAGAAGCAGCTCCCAGTGAAGGGAGGCTGCAGTGGAAAGAAAGGAGTCTAGAGAGAGACTCAGAGAAGACTAGAAGCTGGGAGAGCTTAGTCCAGAAGTAGAGAGAAAGAAGCAGAAAGAAAGAGAAGCTTCTGGAGTGAGAGAGACAGGGGTCCTAGGGATACGGAGAGAGCAGGAGCCATCCGTCAGTCCCGGTCTGTTGGCAGAGGGACCAGGTCGCAGAGGGAACTTGACCCCTTAGCCTAGTGGAGGATTTTATGACTCAGCTAGCAAGTCGACTGCTGTGATAACATAGGGATCACAGACAATAACCGACATTATCTTCGCCGGAGAGGTAGCTATATAGAATCAAAGGAATGCAGAAATAAGTCATTGTCCAATAGGATTCGCAGCCGCTGATCTGGGACACTGATGGTGAAGGTGCTGGAAGGATAGAAGGCGGGAAAATCAGCACAGTGAGACGGCCAGTGAAAGGAACACAAATATAGAAAGGAGTCCTGGAAAGGTGTTTCTCAATCTTTCTGAGGGTTTGCTGAGCCCCTCACCTGGAGACCATGGTACCAAGCGGGCATCTGTACTGTGCCCACCAGAACTGTGAGTAAAGCTTTGGAAACTGCAACTCGCCGATTGTTTCTCAGATTCTTCCTGCGTCACCTACTACACCCAGCTACATCTCCCAGCACCATTACCACCTTTGACTACATCTACCTGCCCTGGGATCTCATAGCCTCACCTGTGGGAGACTGTACCAGCTCTGCTGCATCACACCATCTATCCCAGAGGATCTGCATCGCAGCGCTGGTCACCATTGACCAGATACCACAGGTGGCGTCACGAATACCTTACTACAAACTTTAACATCCTCTGTAATTATTCCCCTTTTATTGGACGCCCAGGGCCACAGACCGGGTCACTGCCTCTGTGACACATCCCTTCAATACACTGACCCGGTACCGAGTATGCCACTGCCCTGGCGAGCGATCCACATGCATCTGTTGTGAGGTACACCTTTACACTCACTGATTGTTTGAGTGCATGGACAATACGGTCTTTCACATGCAGGTGGAGGGCAGGGATGGCTTTTCTTGAAAAGAAGTGCCGATTGGGCAGGTCATAGCATGGGACAGCGTAAGCCATGAGCTCTCGGAATGCTGCGCTTTCAACCAAACAGAAAGGCATCATCTCTAATCAGTTTGGCAATGTAGGCATTCAAAGCCAGTGTACGCGGATGAGAGGATGAGTACTTTCTTGTCCTACTCAGAGTCTCCGCTAGGGTGACCTGGACTTGAGAGCTGCATGTGGTGGAACTAGCGGTGGACATGGCGGACTGAGAGGGGGTTGGTGATGGTGATGATGGCCTAGATTCAGTCTTTCGTTGCAAAAACATTGTGATTCCCTGACTGCTTTGGCCTTGCGACACCTCAACATTTCTTGCTGGTGGTGTGCTAACCGGTGAGCTTACAGTGGGGGAAGCGATGTAGCGTTGCTGACTACCTTCAGTCGGAGCAGGTGCACGTGTGCTACCTGAGGTTTTGTAGTCCGTCCACGCTTGCATGTGCATGGTGTTTAAATGTCTAAACATGCAACTGGTATTCAAATTTCGGAGATTTTTCCCTTGGCTAAAGGTCCTTCCGCACTTCTTACATATAACCTTTGCCTGATCAATAGGATTTTGGTCAAAAAAGTGCCACACTGCACTTTTCCTACTATGGGATAAATTTTTAGGGCTTGCACGCTGTGCTAATTTGACCGTCTGGCCAAGCTGTCCTGCAACACTTTTTGCTTTTTTAACACGTTTTTGGACTGCCAGATAACCGCAGCTGCGATGTCGATGCCTGCTGCGGATACTTCTCCTCTTCTGAGCTTTTGCCAGTGGCACCTTCTTCCCCCAATGATGCCAATCTGGGTCAACAACTGGGTCATCCATCACCCCCTCTTCAATTTCATCTGCACCTTCCTCTGTGTCACCGTGTAAGGTGGTATAGTATGCGGGAAGGGGCACCTGAGTTTCATCAGGGTCAGAATCTGGCTCAGTAGACTGCGAGGGCAATGCAGTGCTCTGGGTGAATGTAGCAGCAGAATCATATAGCAGTGGCTGTGCATTAGTGCACTCCATGTCATATTCATCTTGGACTGGAGAATTCAGGATTTCACTTGATAACCCAGGCATGGTATGTGAAAAGAGCTCCATGGAGTAATCTGAAGTCTGGCCTGCCGCATCCTTCACTTTTGGTGGGGGTGAAGGACACAAGGAAAGGTGTTGTTCCTGACCAGGAGCCTGCACTGATGACTCAGTGCTTGCATTTTTTGAAACTTCAGAAGAGGAGGCGATAGAGCTGGAGGCTGTTTCGGCAATGTAAGCCAAAACCTGTTCCTGATGCTCCGGCTTTAAAAGCGGTTTACCTACTCCCAGAAAAGGGAGCCTTCCAGGCCTTCTGGAGCCAGACGATGACGCAGGCTCAACACCTCCTGCCTTAGGTGCTATTGTGCTTTTGGCACTACCAGCAGATGCACCACTACCACCATCAATACCAACTGCCCCATGTCCACGGCCTCTTCCACCATACTTCCTCATGATTGGGAAAATGTACCAAAAATACCAGCAGATATATGGTACTGTATGAGGAGCGTACAGCTGTATATGGAGTAGGGAAAAATTTAAATCTCCGTATATATTTCCGGAGTCAGACACAGACGCTCACTCAGTATGGATTTGACCGTAATTTAAAGAGCAGATATACGGTACTGTATCAGAAGCGGACAGTTGTATACGGTTTTGGGGAAAATTTAAATCTCTGTATATATTTCCGGAGTCACACACAGACGCTCTCTCAGTATGGATTTGACCGTAATACAAAGAGCAGATATACGGTATTGTATCAGAAGCAGACAGCTGTGTACGGTTTTGGGGAAAATTTAAATCTCCGTATATATTTACGGAGTTAGACACAGACGTTCACTCAGTATGGATTTGACCGTAATACAAAGAGCAGATATACGGTACTGTATCAGAAGCGGACAGCTGTATACGGTTTTGGGTAAAATTTAAATCTCCGTATTTATTTCCGGAGTCACACACAGACGCTCACTCAGTATGGATTTGACCGTAATACAAAGAGCAGATATATGGTACTGTATCAGAAGCGGACAGCTGTATACGGTTTTGGGTAAAATTTAATCTCCGCATTTATTTCCGGAGTCACACACAGACGCTCACTCAGTATGGATTTGACCGTAATACAAACAGCAGATATACGGTACTGTATGTGAGAAGCGTACAGCTGTACAGTCATGGCCAAAAGTTTTGAGAATGACACAAATATTAATTTTTACAAAGTCTACTGCTTCACTTTTTCTAATGGCAATTTGCATATACTCCAGAATGTTATAAAGAGTGATCAGCTTAACAGCAATTACTTGCAAAGTCAATATTTGGCTAGAAAATTAACTTTATCCCCCAAAACACATTTCAACATCATTGTAGCCCTGCTTTAAAAGGACCAGCTAACCTCTTTTCAGTGATTGCTCCATTAGCACAGGTGTGGGTGTTGATGAGGACATGGCTGGAGATCAATCTGTCATGATTAAGTAAGAATGACACCACTGGACACTTTAAAAGGAGGCTGGTGCTTGGCATCATTGTTTCTCTTCTGTTAACCATGGTTATCTCTAAAGAAACACATGCAGTCATCATTGCAATGCACAAAAATGGCCTAACAGGGAAGAGTATCGCAGCTAGAAAGATTGCACCTCAGTCAACAATCTATTGCATCATCAAGAACTTCAAGGAGAGAGGTTCCATTGTTGCCAAAAAGGCTTCAGGGCGCCCAAGAAAGACCAGCAAGCGCCAGGACCGTCTCTTAAAAGTGTTTCAGCTGCAGGATCGGGCTACCAGCAGTGCAGAGCTTGCTCAGGAATGGCAGCAGGCAGGTGTGAGTGCATCTGCACGCACTGCGAGGCGGAGACTCTTGGAGCAAGTCCTGGTCTCAAGGAGGGCAGCAAAGAAGCCACTTCTCTCCAGAAAAAACATCATGGACAGACTGATATTCTGCAAAAGGTACAGGCAGTGGACTGCTGAGGACTGGGGTAAAGTTATTTTCTCTGATGAATCCCCTTTTCGATTGTTTGGGACATCAGGAAAACGCCTCATTCGGAGAAGACAAGGCGAGCGCTACCACCAGTCTTGTCTCATGCCAACTGTTAAGCATCCTGAAACCATTCATGTGTGGGGTTGCTTCTCAGCCAAGGGAATTAGCTCTCTCACAGTCTTGCCTAAAAACACAGCCATGAATAAAGAATGGTACCAGAATGTCCTCCAAGAGCAACTTCTCCCAACCCTCCAAGAGCAGTTTGGCGATCAACAATGCCTTTTCCAGCATGATGGAGCACCTTGCCATAAAGCAAAGGTGATAACTAAATGGCTCAGGGAACAAAACATAGAGATTTTGGGTTCATGGCCTGGAAACTCCCCAGATCTTAATCCCATTGAGAACTTGTGGTCAATCATCAAGAGACGGGTGGACAAACAAAAACCTAAAAATTCTGACAAAATGAAAGCATTGATTGTGCAAGAATGGACTGCTATCAGTCAGGATTTGGTCCAGAAGTTGATTGAGAGCATGCCAGGGAGAATTGCAGAGGTCCTGAAGAAGAAGGGTCAACACTGCAAATATTGACTTGCTGCATTAACTCATTCTAACTGTCAATATAAGCTTTTGTTACTCATATGTTTGCAATTATTATATTTCTGAGGGCAGCAGATCATGTGAAAATATAATATTTGTGTCATTCTCAAAACTTTTGGCCATGACTGTATATGGTGTAGGGAAAAATTTCAATCTCCCTATTTATTTCCTGAGTCACACACAGATAGTCAGCATGTATTTGTCCGTGATACCAGCCGGTACACGGTAGTGTGAGGAGCGTACAGCTCTATACGGTGTGGGAAAAAATTAATGCTCGGTAACTGTGCAGAAAAAAAGAATTAAAGTATTAGTGCTGTGTAAAAAGCAGTCTGCACAGCAGTGTACACACAGCAATACAGCTATCAGGCAGCCTAAGAACCAGCACTGCTGCACACAAGAAAATCCTCCCCTGTCACTGCACACTAACTGTACAGCACAATTGCTATCAGCACAAGCACAGAAGAACTTCTCTTTACAGCCCTAACTCTCTCCCTACTGATAAACAGCCTCAGCAACCTCTCCCTTCTGTTAAGATCGGCAGAAGTAAAATGGAGGTCGGCGCTCAGGGCTTTTATAGATACTATGACGCCCCCCAAAGCAAGCTAATCACTGCAATGCCCATCTCTAAGATGGTGTTAGACGCTGCACATGTCATCTCGTTGCAAACAGTGTACGTCCTTGCTCATTGTCTGAAAAAAGGCACTTGCAAGCATTCTGGGAAACACAACTTTGGCACTCGTTTCGACGACCGCTTGGCCGACCTCACGCTATGGTCGTGTTTTGGTTGACGAAACTCAACTTTGGCTGAAGTCGGCAACTTTTGAATCTGACCGACCTGTTTCGCTCAACTCTACTCATTACCTGTGTTACTTGTGAGTCGCACGTAACAGGGCTATGGGGTACTCGGCACCAAGCCCGTTCACTTCACTGGGGATGTCACGGGTAGCGCAGCTCGGTCCGTTGCCCTGGGCGCTCACTAAAGGGGGATATTTACAGGGGATGATAGAAATGTTCGTGACGCCACCTGTGGTTTCTGATCAGGGTGACCAGCGCTGCAGGGTAAATCCTCTGAGGGGTTGTTACTGGGCAGCAAGGTGTTAAGTCTTCCACAGGTAAGACTGATCCCTCGAGGTATATGGCGGTGTAGGGGTGAAGGAGCAATAATGCAGACAATTATTGGAAAAAAGAAGAAACTCAAGATGACTGTCAGTCTTCCTTGGTCTGGAGCTCCATGCAAGATTTCACCTCCAGGGGTAAGGATGATTCTGAGAAAGGTCAGGAATCAGCCCAGAGCTACATGGGAGGGCCTGGTCAATGACCTAAAGAGAGCTGGGACCACAGTCTCAAACATTACCCTTAATAACACACTGCGCCATCATTGATTAAAATCCTGCAGGGCACGCAAGGTCCCCCTGCTCACACCAGCACATGTCGAAGAGAATTTGATGTTCACCAATGACCATCTGGATGATCCAGAGGAGGTATGAGAGAAGGTCATGTGCTCAGATGAGACCAAAATAGATTTTTTTGGTATCAACTCCATTCACCGTGTTTGGAGGAAGAAGAAGGATGATTACAACCCCAAGAATACAATCCCAACTGTAAAGCAAGTTGGGGAAAAGATCATACTTTAGTGGTGCTTTTCTGCAAAGGGGACAGGAGGACTGAAACATGTTGAAGGGAGAATGGATGGAGTCATATATCGCGAGATTTTGGCCAACTTCCTTCCCTAGGTAAGAGCATTGCAGATGCATCGTAGCTGGGTCTTCCGGCATGACAATGACCTGAATTGCACAGCTAGGGCAAAAAGAAGTGTTTCTGTAAGAACCATTTCGAGGTCCTGGAGTGGCCTAGTCAGTCTCCAGACATGAACCCAATAGAAAATCTTTGGATGGAAATGAAACTCAATTTAAAATTTTGAAATATAATATGGTGTTTTGCATAAAGAGTTTTTTATTACAGGTGTTCATTGCTCAAAAGGTTTTTAGTTATATTATATTTGATCTTGTGCACAATTGTGCCTTTTTCTACATGATGTCCATCTAAATTGTTTCATTTTTCTTACTTTTGGTTTTATATTTACCTTTTTTATTTAATTTTTCTTCATTAATGTTATCTTGTCATTCATTATCCCCTTGTGTTCCACTCATTACTATTACCATTGGCACACTTAGCGGTGTGTCCCTCTGTGGGGCTCACACCCGCTACGCGTCATTTCCAGTTCTGGTCTTTGGCTCCTGGCGGGAGTGCACTCCACACTGGAACGCACTACACTATTTGTTGTTGGCCATGTTGACTCATGCGCGCTTTGCACTCCATCTCTTTCCTGGTGGTGTCACTTCCCACCATGTGTTCCACAGTTGAACGCACCGGGATCAACATGGACATCTCCTTTTTCACATGTATTGTGCATATCACTTCCTTGAGATGCTCTCCACAATGGAACACATCTCGATTATTATTATTTGACATTTATAGTCACATGTTTTACAGGTGTCACTTCCTGTCTTTGGTATTGCATTCTTCACTGTCACGCACTGCTGTTTTTTAATTAAAGAATCTTTATCACCTGTATTTGATCTTTTTCTCCTAGAAATGAAAATCGTTTTAGGCTGCACATGTATGGATTATCCTATGAGATGCTAACTTTCATTTTAAACACATTCTCTATTATTGGCTGGGCTGACATAATATATATACCCCTTCTTTCTATCATTCCCTTATACTCCTTGAGAAAGCCACGTGGTGAAACGTACGTTGGAGCTATTGGGTATTTATGTATAGTAATTTATCATTATTCATTTATTGTGTGTTCAGATATATTTGTTGGGTGTCTTTGTATGTAACTATTTTACTTGCTCATGTGGATTTATATTGCTATTTAATATTTATTCAAAAGGGCTAACCTGTTGTTATTTCTCCATCATGCTTTAATATTTATGGACCATACCATATTAGCACTAGACCCATGTTCTTTAAAATTTTTCCCCGTGATTTTCCTGTATTATTTTTATTCCCCTTCTAAATGTATGTTTTATCTCTCTGCTAATATGCAGTTGTTTTAACATTTGGTGTCAATAACAATTTATATTTTTTTCATTTTTCTAGTGTTTATTCACTTCTCGTTATAGATTTATTCTGGTGAACATTCACTGGGACTACGTACCCATAGTGGATTATACTATAGCTGTTGCTGTTTACAATAATATGAGTGTAGCGTAACGGGCTCACCTGCGGTACAGCACAACAGTTTATAATCTTACAATCAATTACCTCTATCCCTCAACCAAATATCCATTCCCAATCCCAATGTGACTTCAATGAACTCAGAGGAATAGTCCATTCTCAATTATACCAAACATACCCTAACAGTTAACCAACTGTGACAGATACTTAGCTGTAAACTAAGTCTATCGAAGTTGGACAATTATCCCGTGCTATAATGCGCCTCAGAAACTCTCTCCTGACACAAAAAGAAGCTCAAGTTTTTTCTGAAGTCCATTGCGTGCCGTGTCCGCCCCTAGGCATGGATTAGGATTCTTAATTATGGAACAAACAGGAAACATGGCAGCAAATCTGGACATTCCGGACGCTTATTTTGGAAATAAGCGTGTCCTGAAACAGTCAATTTGCCTATCTATCTAACTACAGTGCTATGTATGAGAGATAGGGTGCACTATATAGCAATATCAGGGACAACATCTGCAAGGAGTTTGTATGTTCTCCCCGTGTTTGCGTGGGTTTCCTCCGGTCTCCTCCCACATTCCAAAAACATACTGCTAGGGAATCTAGATTGTGAGCCCCATTGGGGACAGCGACGATAATGTGTGCAAACTGTAAAGCGCTGCTGAATATGTTAGCGCTATATAAAAATAAAGATTATTATTATTATTATTAATAGATATGCTAAGGACAAAAAGAGGAGAAGGCACAAACAGATAGGACATGCACACCTGATGAACCATAGAAATACATTTTTATTAACACCTATGCACACACAATGGGTAAAATAATTTAAAATTTCACATAAAAAGACAAAAAACTTTTCTGGCGTGTTACTGCGCCCCTGCCTATGACTAAGGGCTCAGTACCGCGCCAGAAACGTGTCAGGTGATTTTAATCCACTTCCTTGTTTTTAAGTGGAACTTTATGCCTGAATAAAGAAAACCTTTTTCACTAACCTTGTTGGAGTGCCTTGGAAATCCTTTTTCTTCATTTATTGTTGGTGGCTGTGTTCACCGGCAGGATTGGCACCCACCTGGTTTCATTATCCCCAGCCCCAACACACAGCACTCAAGGCCACAGTGAAGCTCCCTGACCCTCTCTTCCGTATATATGATGGTACATTATGGTTAGCTTGAAACTAAAAAGTCCTTTGCAAAAAAATGCAACCTGATTAAATAAAATATTCAACTATTAAAACAATATCAGGAAACAGAAAAGAAAGCAGATATTTTGGTAAAACATAATTTTTATTAGGTAAAATTAAAAAAAACATGAATAGAAACATTCAAACAGAAGAATGGTAAAATAGGACAGGGGAGCACAGCTGATCGCGTCCGGGTGTCAGCTGATTCTCACAGTTGACACTTGGCACTAAGTGCCAGGAGCGGTCAGGGACCACTCCCGGCACTTTAACCCCCGGCACATTGTGATCAAACATGATCGCATCGTTCCGGTGGCATAGGGAAGCATCGCGCAGGAAGGGGGCTCCCTGTGTTATTCCCTGAGACCCAAGTTTAGAATGTTTCTGTCATAGCCAGTGTTCAAGAGTTTTTTGCTCGAAACTCGCATGGAAATATTTCTTATACACACCACCCCATAGTATATGCTTTGTCGTCTGAGATGTCCATTTTTTTGTCTTTTTTACAAGTTTTAAAAGGATTTGCCAATAAAGATTGTTGAATTTTAATTAACTGCCCGGAGTGTTGAGCTGGATCCACTTCCATTTCCTCATAAATTATTTATGTATGGGTGTCCTGAAGAAGGAGTCAGTGGACTCTGAAACACGTTGGAAATAAACCTACAATTTTATTCACCACTACTTCCAATCCTGTTTCTGTCCAATACACACATCGAGCTGTTACATCTAGTGCTTCCATCTCCGCTATCCTCCTGCTGTCCTGCATATCCTGCTGTACTTCTCCTCGCAGATCAGTGATACTCACCCTGACCTATTGCTTACAGAATTGACCTCATCAGATTAGCTATAACAGGTCAGGTGTTCCTGCCTGCCACTGCCAGTTGTGCTCTAATCCATTCTGTGCCTATTTAAAAGATTTAAGAACGTTGGTTCTCTTAGGTCAACACTTGCCATCATGACCAGGCTTTGGATACAAAGAGCACCACTGTTAATTTAGAGCAATTGGTTAATTCGTCTCTCTGTCTTTGTAACTTTGGATATCCGGTGGTGAGAAGATTCAATGGCTTCCTGCAGACTCTTGAAGTATCATGTAAGTTAGCCGTGACCCAATATTTTTACTATTTTTCTTACCCATGTTTCTTTCTCACACTGGTCATAACCAACATAAAACCTATGGAATGGACTTGGAGCACCCCCAAGGACTTGGTACCGGGCCGGAGCAGTGTGGATTTGGCTGTTGCACATACAGTTACTACAGCCTCCGGTTTGCTAGCTGAGTCTTACAGATTCTCAACTACTCTGGGGCCGGTCTGCTACTGCAACCTGGTCCTTCCTTGTGACTCTGGTCAGGCTGGATTCGGGTACCACGAGTGGACTCCTCACTTCGCTGGCCCCTAGGACCTCTTCTGTTTCTCCTCAAGAGTTTTTCTTCTCACAACTGCTCCTTTCTACTCCTCACAGCTTCTCCACAGCTCCTCTCAACTCTCCTCCTGAGCTCCAACTCCCTAATCTCCCTCCAACTGTCACACTGCCTTCCTGCTCTAACTGGGGCTCCTCCCCCTAAGCCCGAGGTCATGTGTAGAGCTAAGCACCACACTCCTGGCTGTGGTGCAGTACCTCTGTGGCGACTGGACACTCAAGTTTGAAGCTTCGTAAAGTAAGAAATGTCAGAGTATGAACAAATCTTCTATTCATTTCCACTTTCATCACCAAGAAGAGAAGAGAACATTATTATTGAGGAACTTTTACAAGGACTTGGTCCATTTGTTATCTATTCTTTATTTTTTTTTACAACTATTTACAGTTATTACAGCTGTTGAAATGTGAATCTGTAGTCCGTGAAACTATGTATATACAAGTCAGTATAGATAACAGGAAGGGCTTTTCCATCCCCTTTGTTACTCCTCGTGTTGTTCAGCTGGAGACCCGAGAAGTGTGTTTATTATAAACACGTCGTTCGTCAAAGCATGTGCTGAACCCTATCTATGATATATATATATATATCATAAATCATAGGACCGGCTAAGTGTATTTATTTAGTGCAGTACCAAAAACAATTTATCCAAAGTTCTACGTAACAAAGCTGAGTAAACACAAACAGAAAAGGGAGGTGACACATGATGACTACAACCACAAGGACAACGGCTCCATCATATGGAACATGAGAACACAATATGGGTGAAAAAAATCAATCCTTTTACTATATTTTCCTCACTTTTATAGCTCCATTGCATCGTATTGACATCATCCTCGCTGTCCCCATTGGGGCTCAAAA